>ML776654.1:1551652-1565897 GCA_009831015.1 Picea engelmannii | reverse complement strand
TAGATTTGTATTTCTCAGCTGTAGATATTCCTGCTCCTACAGATGGTTGATTAGTTTTGGGGGGGTTTTGTTTCAAAAATCTACCTTTATCATCCCTACATTTAGACATAAAGAAACATAACTAAAATTAATTTTGTTCTGTATTTTTTTTTATTTTATTTTTTTAAAAAAAAGAAAAAACTGCCTATGAGTTTTCTAAGCCTATCTCTAAATGTGCCTCCCCAGCAACGGTGCCAAAATGTTAGGCTCCAAACTAATGATGTAAATTAGAGTGCAATTGATTGTCAATCCGGTGTTTGTAAGACTTAGAGGCACATCCAAAATATATGGATTTAGAGATAACTTTTGTTCTTTCGATGGAAATAAATCGAAGCTAGTCTAAGTGTTGAGTATGAAAGGAAATTCTAAGCTTCTTAACATAAGGTGTATTCATAGATCTCTTACCATTAATCATTAATTAGAGTAGAAAAACATTCAACTATTTTTAAGTATTCAAAACAGTAAGGATTCAAACTAAACTAGAAGCTTATAAATGTCTGAAAGGCTAAACTCTTTTACAAGAGATACATTCTTTGCTTTCCCACATTCATCAGCTAGATAACTTGATCAAATAAAACACAACAGTGTTATCTACAACATAATGTAAACTGAACTAAATCTCATACCAAAATTTGCTTGAAAAGAATGAAAAAGGAGAAGTGTACTAGCTTGGCAAAGAGGGCCCTCCAATGCTTCACTTGTACACCTAAGTCGTCTCAGCTAAAAATGAAATTCCAGCAGCATTCAAATAATCATCTCATAGAAATCATCAAGAACGAAACACAAAAATGATCTCAAGACTGCAAATTCAAAGTTTTCTTTGTTAACATAAGGGTCCTCATACTAGTCCATGTCTTGGAGTATTTATACAAGAGTTTTGAAGCTGATAATGCTAAGAAGCCTCCTAAAGATAATGATCAGATCCATAAAATATGCTAGGAAGGCCGAATTCCCTCTTTAGATCCATAAAATATGAACAAATCCCAAGAAAATCTAAAACGGTCCATGATTTTATGCTAAAACAGGGTATTTTCTGCTGAAGTGGCCTTGTTTGACCAATGTTGACTGAACACTTGGAAAGCTCAGATCTAAAATATGATAGGTATTCATCCATACTTGTACATCAAGGATCATGGCCCATGTCTCATATTTCTCCCAGCTTTCCTACAAGTACACGAACCTAGGAGAAATTACGGGATTTAGTCAAATCCTGTAATTTTTGATAAATTTTTAATTTTAATGCCAAAAATTCGAAAATTCAATTCTTAAGCTAAGGAATGATAAATGTACCTTGCATAAGATATTTTATGGAAAATATGGAATAATATGAAGGAAAAATGGATGGTTTTGGAGGCAAAAGTATAGTTTATGGAGTGGAAGGAAGCATAAAAATGTACTCAACAACCTTTATGTATGACAAAATGACTTTCAGTTTAATGAATGCAAGAGCAACTTTCCAATGAGCTATGGACATCGCCTTCATTGGTGAAAGAGATAAGCTTGTTGTTATTTATCTTGATGATCTAACTTTTTTTTCTAAATCTGATGCAGAACATCTAGTACACCACAAGCAAACTTTCAAAAAATGTCACAAATTTGGTTTGTCTATGAATCCCAAGAAATCTCATTTTTCAATGCAAGAAGGTAAACTCTTGGGCCATATAATGTCTAGGTATGGAATTAAAATCGACTTGAAAAATATTGAAGAATAGATACTATTAATATTCCCAGGAATAGGAAAGAAATTCAGTCATTTTTTAGGGAAAATAATTTTTTTGAGAAGATTCATTCCGAATTTTGCTAAAATCGTAAAATTGATTACAGATATGCTTAAGAAAGGTAGCAAGGTAAAGTGGAAAAATGAGGCTAAGGCGTCATTCGAACGAATTAAGAAGGTCATAGGTGAAGCACCAGTACTGGCAAGAGAATGTTTTATTTTTCCATTTTCTTCTGAGCATACTATTGCAGTCGTATTGTTACAGAAGAATGATGAGGGTTTTGAGAAAATCATTGCGTTATTTAGTAAAAGTATCAGAGATGTTGAGCTCAAATATGATATATGGAAAACAATCTTACACAATGGTGAAATCCCTCAAAGATTTCAGAACTTATGTATTGCATTCAAAGATCATTGCTTATGTACCTACCAGTTCTGTTAAGGATATATTGGTTCAACCTGACAACGATGGAAGGAGAGGCAGATGGTTAGCCAAAATTAAGGAGTTCGACCTGGAAGTTAAACCAAATAAACTTATTAAAGGTCAGGGATTGGCTAAATTGTCGTCTGAATCAAATGTGAATGTACTCGGAATAAATCATCTGCAAGAAAACAAAGGATTTTTAGAGATAGACAAACTCAATGTTACTGTGCCCACAATTGAAATTCTAGAAAAAATCTCTTCTTCGGTTTGGTACCATGACATTGTTTCTTATTTACTAACCCTCCAGTGCCCTAGTGACCTAAATCCATATAAATCTAGGACATTGAAGTTAAACATTGTAAAATATTGTATTGTAGATGGTCAATTATATTGGAAATATCCCCTGGGTTTCTTACTGATTTTTTAGTAGAACCCAAAATAGAAAAAGTTATAAACGAATTCCACAAAGGAGTGCATGGAGGACATCACGCTTGGAGAGAAACAACTTATAAAATATTAAGAGTCGGATATTACTGGCCAAAATTATTCACTGATGTAAACACTAAAGTCAGAACTCGTAATCCTTGTCAGTTGTTTATAAGCAAGCAGAAATTTCCAGCATTACCTTTAGTTCCGGTTAAAATTGAAGCTCCATTTTAGCAGTGGGGTCTTCATTTTATTGGATAAATCCATCCACACTTGAGTGCTCAACATAAATTGATTCTGACTGCTACAAACTATTTTACTAAATGGCTGGAAGCTATTTCTATGTGAAACGCAACAGACGTAGTAGTGATCAGTTTTTTGGAGGAGAATATTCTATCAAGATTTGGTTGTCCTCAAAAAATAGTTATTGATAATGCTCGGACCTTCAAATCCATGGCCATGATAATCTTTTGCCAAAAGTATAATCTTGTGTTAGGACACTCCATGACCTACTATCCACAGGGCAATGGATTTTTTGAGTCATATAACAGAATCCTGAACACTATAATTAAGAATGTATTGACCGAAAATAAGAAAGCATGGCATGTACATTTAAAATATGCTTTATGGGATAACATGATAGGCACAAAATGATCAATTGGAATGTCTCCATTTCAGATGGTATATCGTATTGACATCATTTTACCCATAAATCTAGCACTGTCGGTAATGAAACTCTGGCAAGACTCAAAAGAAGAACCAAATTATATTACCAAGAGGATAAATCAACTGATTGAAGTTCAACAAAATAGGGCCAAAGTAGATGACAAACTACAGAAGTATCAAGATAATATGAAAGCCTTATTTGACCAAAAAGACAAATATAGGGAATTTCTCCCTGATGATTTGGTTCTAAAATGGCAAGCCAGAAAAGAGGATGTTGGGAAACATGGTAAGTTTGATCAGATCTACTGTGGACCGTACAAAATTACATCCTCTGGGGGAAAGAATGCATTTTTATTAGAAAATATCGACGAAAATATTCTTAACGCCCCTATCAATGGGTGGTACCTCAAGAATTTCATGCAGTAATACGTTTTCAAACTCTCATTGTACATACTAGTTTGTTTTCATGTTTCGTTTATAGTTACTTTTTCTTTTGGTAAGTTTTTTATTTTTCCTGTAAATAAATTTTATATATATATATATATATCAAAATATGCAATAAGTAGGTTTCTAATCTACAAGAGTTCCTAAAAGATATCATGTTTATCTTATTGTAGGATACTTGCTAATAATCAAGAGACTTGAGATATCAAAAAAAGGTGACACGCATAGGTACTCACGTAAAATGTCTCTCGAAACATGTAATAAACTGATAGTCTGCTTGGCTGGAAGTATAAACAACTTTTGAGGTATGAATTTATGTCTTAAATACTTAAGTTAAAATTTTCCAGGAGATGTTAATGAGTAAGACAGTAATCTTAGGTTTACCAATATCATCACTAAAACTTTAATCAAAGAGATGAAAATAAACTTTTAGTTATCAAAAAATTTCTCTGGACGAAGTAAGTAAGTAAAATAAATAAATAAATAAATATATATGTATAGAGAGAGAGAGAGAGAGAGAGAGAGATGAAAAATAAGCAATAAAAAGAATCGAAGGAAAAGTTTCAAGAGTTGAGTAAGAAGATCGTTTAGTATTGATTGTGACTGCAACAGAACATCTGAAACCTCTTTATTTTCCCTTGTTCGTGTCTAGCTATCTCCTCACAGGTTTCTTGATATCATCTCACGAGCTTCATAGAGGAGAAAGGTCTCACTTTGACTTTGGAAACTCATAAACAAACCTTCAAAACGAGAATAGGTAAATGTTTTATAATTCCTCTGACTTTAGCTAAGCCGGAAGTATGTCTAGGTTAATCCTAACTCTCTTAGTCATTCTAACAGGATTAAACTGGTTAGTTTCACTCAAGGAATGTCCCTAAAAAATATAATAATAACTCCCCTTGAGAACTTCTCTGAAGGCACACATGTTTGAAGGTCAGAAGAGGATTAGTCTAGAGCAATTAAAGTGAGTTGACAAACCTCTGTTGTTAAATTATAAACAGTTATTTTCCTGGGTATATTGCATACCGATTGATTTCCCCCACTTCATTTTTTGAAAGAAGACAGATGATGAAAGGAAATTCATAAAATTATTGCTCCCATCTAGTCAAGAGAGATGATGAGAGTAAATTCCCTAAATGATTGCCCTCATTTCAACATTTAAATGTTAAATTACTAATTGAAGTGGTGAAAGGAAATTCAATGTGGGAAATATGATAACTTCACCGAGGTACTGAACAGGATCGCTGGTAGTGAATCAATGTTTACATATCTGATAGGTTGTTATACATGGATTACAAGATGCTCTGTTAACTATTTCTCTTTTCGGCTAGATCTACATTCTAAGATAAAGGGACTCCCTAACTTAAAATATTGGAATTACTTCACCTTGATGTAAACAAAATCAAATAAATCCTGGTAGAATGATTAAGGTTGTTTTGATTATCTTATACAAATCTGAGGTCATTTTTAGGAAAGAAAAACTATTATAAGCCTAACTCGAGATCATCGAATGATTTAGTTTTGAGAGTTTTCAAAGTTAAGGATGAAATCTTAAAATCCTGTTTTGTGCTTTCTCCAGAATGTGTTTCACAGAATTGCAATAATGACTCCATTTACCCAATAAAGGCACTCAGTCTACATGTTCTTCTCGTCCCACAAGGAAAAGAATTCCCTATATGGAGCCTATGTTGAAACATATATATTTTCCTAAACCTTAGACTAAAATAAATTTCATTTTTGTTTAAATAAAAGTACAAAAATGCACTTGGATAACCACCGTCAAATGAAGCCTTTTGATTAATCCATTGGTCTAAAAAAAAATTATATATCGGAGCTGCCCTTTGTTTAAAAAAATCAAAACACTAAGACAATTTCCAAAGTATCAGGTATTGAGGTTCTGCTATATAAGCAATTTAACATATAATGAACTCTGAAATCCCGATACGTGAAGTTGTGAAAGTTAATTTAAAAATTAAACCGAGTTAATTAAAATGATTAAGAATGTTTAACGGTAATTAAAACTTATCATAATTTCTCATTTTGGAAATCCCGCCTCAAATGACAGCTTAAAATACCGATATGCAAAGTCATGAAATCCTCTCTTAATTGCGATTAATTAAAAAGGGTTAAACATACTCAATATAATTAATTTCAATCAGTCTCACTTTTGGGAACCGAGGATTTATTACGCATCACTCCCAAAAAACCCCAAAGAATGAAGTCCCAAAAACATTAAGTTTTTAAACATGTTTAATCTAACCTCTAACTAAAAATTAACGATATAAATTGGTTTTTATCACTTTCGTGTTTCAAGATTCTTCAATGATATTACATCCAAAACTCCCGGTCTTGAATCTCCGATATTGGGCAGCTTTTATTTTGGATCGACGGAAATAGTTTATAGCGTAATATCTTGAGTTGTACTCTCCTCATTAAAACAAATAAATTCATCGTTCGTAGAAGCATGCTCGAATTAAGGCAGGTTGAGAGTGAATAAAAGTTTTTATTTCAAATTTCATTCTTGCTTTCAGCAAAGTAGTAAGTTTCACTCAAGAAAATCTTACGCCTCTCCTCTATAACATGTTTTCGCTTTTTATCATAGGCATCATGGAACCTAGGAAAACGTTGAAGAAGAATGATTATGTCGGTGAAGGCTCAAATCCGAACTCAGACGTTCTGTCTGATACCACACCACATGTTGTAGATTCAGTCAGGTCCTAGATGTAGATTTTCGAAATCCTGGAGCGCGAAGTCATAAATTTCCCAAATGATTTTGGAGATGAAAATAATGATAAGCCCAGAACTAAACTCAAAGTTATGGCAGAGGATGAACTTCATAAAATAGCTACACGGCTGAAGCTCATGCCATACAATGACATGATAAACTAGGCTATGGAGAACACCGATGTGCAAACCAGGAGAATCACAAATCATCAAAAGGTTGTTGTCGGCTCTTTCAGGCCAGAACACATTTAAGTAATGTACAATCTATCCCATGTTTCTAAGAATATTTATAATGCCGCATTTGTAGAATATTTTCAATGAAAGGAATGTGCAGAATTTGACCAAACCTATCTAGATATAATTAAAACATGGTGGGGAATTCCACCGAAATTCAAAGATGATTCTCATGGTGTTTATGCCACCGCATCGTTAAATGAATATATGGTCTATATAGCTATGATGTTATGTAGACTATTTGGAAGGAAAATCCCTACTCATTTCTCGATGGAATGGGTGTCAATTATGCACGAGGTAGCTGAGGGTTTCACTTTCATTTGAGCTAAGATTCTATCAAATAACCTAACCAAGTAAATTGTTGAGTACCAAATGGAAAAGTCAAAAGGACAACCTATGTATTTTTATATGTATGTGTATGTCATGGATTCCATCTGTTATATGACTCCATTTCCATTAATGAATTGGAGCTGGAACCCAACCTGTGTAGAACCCATCCATTTCTATCACTCTAAACTATGGGAAGAAAAAGTAAAAGATTTCTTTTATGAAATATGTCACTATGTAGTGATCCATGTTCATCAAATATTGTATGGTTATCCACCCCCTCAGATTTCAGAGCAAATCATGGGAAACCTTAAAATAGTTGTAGATTGGTTTATTGAAGAGAATTTCTCTTATATCAGAATCTTCGAGTGTGCAATTCCCCTTCATGCTCTCCCAAAGTTTCTTCCTAACAGACTGGTGTGCAAAGAACTGGCTTACCAAATAATAATAGGAGGCATCGGAAAAGAGTTAAAAGAAGTTCAAAAGAAATTCCGACCATCTTTTCCTCTACAAATTGGAAGGTTTTCACTGCTAAATTTTGGCCATTCCAAGGTAGAACCTGCAGCATTAGAGGACATTAAATTGGTGGATGTTAAGCTCAGAAGGCATGATCCATATCAAATTGTGGGAAATCATCTAGTTCAATGAAATATGAAAACATATGAGCATGAAGACTCCCCATGTGATGACATATTCAGAGGAATCATAGCTTATGAGGAGGTACTAGACAGGGTCCAAGCATTACCCCCTGACCTATAGGCCATGTTTTTCACTTTCCAAAAGAACAGACGAAGTGGGTTTCCCAAGATACTACAGGGAGAATCGATAATCCCTCCTCCAGAACAAGAAAGTATACCTCCAGGTTTCAAACCAAAGTCCTTTGGTAAACAGACTACTGAGGAAACCCCAAATAATCCTGAAGTGTTTTCACAAGGATTAGAAACTTCGTAGGCAGAACCTCCAGGGTCTGAAATAGAGTTTAAATCCGAGACCCCTCTAAAACAGAATTAAATGATATTTCCTTTATCGTCAACTACTCCTGTTGATACCCTCAAAACAACAGAAGGAACGCAATTCACAGAGTTAGGCGGTCCTATTACAACATTGACTCCTTTACAGTCAAGTTTTGGGACTCCCAGTCTTGAAGTTATATACATAAGTGATCTTACCCCAATCTCTATTGAAGAGTTACCTGCCTCTGACTTATTTTTCAGTACGAAGAAGAAAGTTGTGGTGAAACAATAAATGCACCCGAAAAAAGATACAATGATCAAAAAGCACAGGGTATTATTAGATGGGCAAAATTTGGAAGATGAAGATTTTTCCACAGAGGTTTCAGGCTCTTTGGGATATTTGCAACGTCCAACTTATTCCTTTTTGATAATCTGAAATTAAGGCTAAAGAAGAGAAATCAGATGATAAGTCAGCTGCAAGATCAAATAAGGAATACAAAAAATAATATCAAAAACAAAGTTAGCAAAGGAATCGAAAAGGCTAGAGTCAAAGACAGACAAGAGATTCAACAACTTAAATATGAGATTGAAGAGATACACAGGACTGCTCAAGCAAGTCAAGGGTAGGTCATCCAACAAGAAGAATTAGTAAGGAAACTGCAAGCTAAATAAAGTTCCACTGAAAACAAGGTTGTAAATATAACAGTGTTTTAAGCTCAGGCACTAAAAAGTGCAACAGAAACTGGAAACAAAACTACAAAGTTTGTTTTATAAGGTAGGAATCATCCAAGATTATTTTCAGGAGATAGGTCAATCATTAGATAAAACTGTTTTCAAAAAAATAATGAAGTAACACATGCATGCCCATTCTGCCAGTATGAGAGAGAGGTAGAAAAGTAACCGAGTGAAATGGTTCAAGTCTTTATTTTGTAACCATTAATATCTAGGAGTAAGGAAAATTCCAACCGTCTAGGGTTGGTAACCTTTGTATAAATATAATTTCAAAAGACTAAAAGAGGGATTTTTTCTTGGCCGATGGAAATGAAGAAATCTCTCCTTTTCGAGAATTAAGACAAATTGCAAACCAGAGACTCCATATTTCATCAATCCTGAGTTATGTGTTCTTCTGCAATTTCATATTCCAGCATCTTTATTCATATGTCTTTGATGAATGCTTAATCACAACTTAGTACAACATCTACTATGGTTATATGTTTATTTGGTTATCTGATTGCTTACAGATTTTCCTTTGTGTTTTCTATTAGCAAACACAAGACCTGAGAGTTAGTTAGATTGCCACATTTTGTGCTTGATTAAAGGTTTCACATCCATTTTTCTTCTTCTTTATCAGAGTGATATTCTTCTTTGTTTTATGCCTCACTTTGTTTTAATAGCTTTATGTTTTTCTTTCATCACATTCACTATTTTCAAATTTGACTCAGACATGGAAAACAACCTCTAAATTGTTATACCACTAATTCAATTTCAGGAATTTTTCTCATATAAATTGAAAATAGAAAAAGCAAACATAAAAACAACAGTTAACTTCCTTTTCTCCATGACTGTACTAATTGTAAGACAACCTAATATAGAACCCAGTCTCACAGATCAAACCAACATCGCTTTTGTTGGAGCATAAACCTAACTTACATTAGTTTATACCTAGATTAGACTCCTAGATCTCCGTTAATACATTCCATCACACTTTATTTCACCTAATTTGGCCACATAGATAAGAAGGGCGCCTCGTCCCTAGATTTTAGGGAAAACTATTATTTTTAGATCAAGACTCAACTCCCGGTTCTTGATTTTCTTGATGTATTCTTGATTTATTCTTGATTTATTCTTGATTTATTCCAACTCCCCCATGAAAAAACTCATCCATTATTGGGGAATACGCACCTCCTCTTTGAGTGAGAGATTTATTCCTTAATTAATGGTTTTTTCCGTTACTATTATTAGTAACTGCTATTTTGGGTCAGTTAAGTGAGTTGGAACTGCTTCTCTTGTCAGTTAAGTGAGCTTAAGTGAGCTAATGCACATCACTTGACTCTTGTAGTAATTAATGAGTGTGTTACATGTTCATTTAGTGTTCTAGGTTGAACTTTGTGGTCTCCCTTAGCCTATGACACCTATTTTATCTTTTTCTAGCTTTTTTAACTAGAATTTCTATGTTGGAAATTCTATATATTCACCTCCTCTCTTCCTTTTGAGGATGGTTTCTCATGTATATTCATTTTTTATTAATATAATTCTCTGATTTGTGGAGAAAAAAAATTCTCTCATCTCTTGAATATCAGTAAATTGTATGTGTTCAATTTAACTAGAATTCTAGATCTATTTGGGTTTCTGCAGGAATTCTACATGGTATCAGAGCTAGATTGAATCTAGTGGATTGTACACGGTTTTATTTGCAGGTATAGATCATCAGGACGTGTAGAAAGAAGCAATGGATCATCTCTCTCATCCCACAAAACTCATTCTAAATCCTTTCAATACTTCGAATGGAAGACATAGATCTCTCTGATCCTCCGAAGCAAAGGGATTTACAGGGTAACAATGGGAACGGAGAAAGAACCGACTGCTGCATCAAAGAAGGTCAAGTATTTCAATAAATTAGATGAATCAATTGGGATGATATGCCTATCAATTTCCAGATATCTCCTCTTTCATGTTAGTGGAGCCACTACTCCCGATGTGGTCTGGACCATATTGGAAGGACTATTCAGCAAGCGGGATGAAATGAGAGTGCATCAACTGGAGAATGAACTCATATCCCTAAGTCCAATTCATTTCAGCAACCTACAAGAAATATTCACCAAGTTCAAATCCCTCCTCATTGAACTTAATAAATGTGGAGTCAATAAAAAGGAATATCAACTCATCCTTTCAATTCTCTTGAAATTAGGCCCTGAATATTCTGTATTTGTATCGTCTTTTCAAGCATCTAAATTGACTCAGGAAACATGGAAAATTCCTCCATTGAATGATTTCATTGCATAATTGACTCAATATCAAGCTAATTTATTCCAAATGGGTGCCATCAACCGTTCCAAGAACCAAGCACTTGCGACTATTGATGCTCCAAAGAGCAATGTAAAAGACAAGCAAAAAGGAAAGGGCAAATTTCCTGAATCGAAGAAGGAGAGATCCTCACAATCTTTAGAGAACTCCTCTGAGCCTAAGGGTAAGAAGAATAAGGAAATATCACTTTTCATCTACTTTTCCGAAGGTTTTCATCTCAAAGAAAATTGCATGAGGAAGACTATCGATGAGATGGCTAAGCAATTGCAGCAGCACAATCTCACAGTGCCCGAAAATGCAAAGAGGAAAGATGATAACAGAACGGGAGGGAGAGCACGATATGGTCATGCTTTAATGGTTGTCACATCCACTCCATCAGCTTGGATATGGCTACATCAAAAGATGAATTTTCCTCCATCGAAGAACGCACCAGATCCCCAATTTACTTGGGAGATGCCACACCCTCAAAGGTGTGCGGAGAAGGAATTGTTGATCTTGAAGGGGGTTGCTTCAAAAATGTGCTTCATGTTCCCTCACTATCTGAAAATATTCTCTCAATATATCAGATCACTCATTCTGTCTCTAGAAGGAAGGTGGAGTTCACTCCGGACTCCGTAGTGATTACCGACATTTCCATAGACTCACAGCTTGCACATGGAATTGCAAATCACGGTTCTCGTTTGTATTTCTTCTCCCACTTTGTTCCTAAATATATTAGCACTGTATTTCTATCACAATCTAATAATATCATCAGGTTATGGCATGAAATATTTGTCCATATAAACTATAAGTACTTGCATCAACTCAGCAAGGAAAACATGGTAGAAGGATTGCCAGCTATTAAATTCACAAGCAGTGTATGTCAAGGATGCATTCTTGGCAAGCATCCAGAGAATTTTTTTGACAAAGTGAAGGCACAAAGAGATTATTCACCTCTTGGGMTGATTCATAGTGACATCACAGGCCCATTCCCACAACCTTCAATCAGTAAGGCTCGATATGTACTCACCTTCATAGATGACTTCTCTCGCTTTACTTGGGTATTTTTTTTGAAATTAAAATCGRAAGTATTTGAATGCCTTATATAATTTAAAGCACTTGCTAAGAATGAKTCTGGGTGTAAGATTAATATACTCCATACTGATAATGGGGGGGATTATGTCAAAAAATATGTGGAACAACTTTGTATTGATGAAGGTATACAACTACAACACACAACGCCATATACACCACAGTACAACGGTGTTGCGGAGAGGAAAAACTGGTCCTTAAAAGAGATGGTCAATTGTATGCTACAGTCGAAATCACTAGCTCCGAAGCTATGGGCTCAAGATATTAATTGTGAAACATACATTCAGAACCAAGTTCCTCACAAATCACTCAAAGGCACCACTCCTTTTGAATGTTGGACCGGTAAGAAACCGAAAGTGTCGCACTTTCGCATTTTTGGTTCACGAGCATGGGCTCACATTCCGACAGATAAGAGGAAGGATTTGGATCCTCAAAGTGTTGAATGCATATTTTTTGGATATCCTGAAGGTTTCAAAGGATATATATTTCTGGACTCTCACACTGAAAACTTCATTCTAGCTCGAAGTGTGAAGTTTGAAGAAGAATCACTGCATGATTTTTCAGAAGACCCTGCCGAGGAACCGCTTGTTGTCACTGATGAGGAGGAGTCAGAAAATTCTTCAAGAAATTTAGAGCATCCATCAGAGAATACTATTGGGTCTGATACAAAGGATGAGGAGCAGGTCATGGCTTCTCCAACTCATTTTCCAACTTGGGCAGAGAAAACCCTGCAAGATGCGGGTGAACTAGTCAGTGATCCTGCGGATACAAGAAGGACTAGATCACAATTTTTTGAGGCTCCTCAAGCCCTGGCTGCCACAGAATCATTGCTACCCATAAATTTATATATGAAACTTGGTTCATATCCACAGTCACACTCTGAGGCTGCTGGAAACCCACTTTGGGAGGCTGCCATGGATGAAGAGTACTCTGTTCTTATGGACAACAACACATGGGACTTGGTTCCACTTCCGAAAGGAAGAAAGCTTGTTTGATGTTGATGGATATATCGAAAAAATATTGCTACAAATGGTGATATCATAAAGTAAAAATATCGACTTGTTTCAAAAGGATACTCAGAGGTACATGGGATAGACTACACAGAGACATTTGCACCTGTTGCAAAAATGGACTCCATTCGACTAGTTTTGGCCATTGTCGCTTCTCGCGGATGGGAAGTTCATCACATGGATATGAAGAGTGCATTTATTCATGGAGATATCAAGGAGGAGATCTATATGGAGCAACCACAGGGATACATTCATAACTCTTCCCTTGTTTGCAGATTAAAGAAATATTTGTATGGCATAAAACAGGCTCCCAGAGCCTGGTATGCAAAGATGGATTCTTTCCTTCTTTCCATTGGATTCATTCGATGCAAATATGATCTGAATGTTTATTTTATACAACATGATGATTCCCTTTTTCTGGTAGTACTTTATGTATATAACTTACTAATGACAGGGAACCTTACTTCAACTATTGATTCGGCAAAATCAGCATTGCACGATCGATTTTCCATGACAGATTTGGGACTGTTGCACTACTTTATTAGTCTTGAAGTTTCTCAATCTACTTCAGGGATCAAGATGGAACAATCTAAGTATGCATCAGATCTACTTGTCCACTTTCATATGACAGAATGCAAGCCAACATCATCTCCCTTTGTTTCGGGGGTTAGATTTGAGGATGTGGGTACTACACCTTTGGTGGACAATACACTGTATCGGCAGTTGGTTGGGAGTTTGTTGTATCTCACTCACACCCGACCTGATATATCTTTTGCAGTAGGAGTTTGTTCCAGATATATGCAGGAGCCTCAAGAGCTTCACTAGAAAGTTGCAAAGAGAATCCTTAGATATGTGAAAGGTACTCCCAGTTTTGGTATCTTTTAGGCTACAGATTGCCCACTTTCACTGATTGGGTACACAGATTCTGATTGGGATGGCGATGGTACAAGCCACAAGTCCACCTCTGGTTATGTTTTCAGCTTTGGTTCAGGGCCATTCTGTTGGTCTATCGAGAAGCAATCCATGATTTCTTTATCTACAACAGAGGCAAAGTATATAGGTGCAGTGAATGCAGGTACACATGTTGTTTGGTTGCAGGGGCTTCTCTCCAAGTTTGGTATTCAGTATCCACTTCCAACTGTCATATTTTGTGACAATCAGGGGTCCATTCAGATATCAATTGATC
>ML776654.1:1535436-1551602 GCA_009831015.1 Picea engelmannii | reverse complement strand
TGGAGACAGCTGAGTAGGTCACTTTTGGCCACTCATCATTTTTTTCCTCTTTGGGGGGGGGGGTTTCCCACGAGGTTTTCCCTCTTTCCTCTTTTCATGAGGAGTTATTTTATGTAATGAGTACCTAAAATGGCCAAGTTGTCGGGACTCAAAATTGTTTGTCATTACAGTTAGGCTTAAGGGGGGTGTTGGAGCATAACCCTAACTTACATTAGTTTATACCTAGATTGGACTCCTAGATCTTGGTTAATACATTCCATCACACTTTATTTCACCTAATTTGGCCACATAGAGAAGAAGGGAGCCTCATCCCTAGATTTTAGGGAAAACTGCTATTTTTAGATCAAGACTCAACTCCCGGTTCTTGATTTTCTTGATTTTTTCTTGATTTATTCCAACTCCCCCATGAAAAAACTCATCCATTATTGGGGAATGTGCACCTCCTCTTTGAGTGAGATATGTATTCCTTAATTAATGGTTTTTGTCGTTACTATTATTAGTAATTGTTATTTCAGGTCAGTTAAGTGAGTTGGAACTGCTTCTCTTGTCAGTTAAGTGATCTTAAGTGAGCTAATGCACATCAATTGACTCTTTTGTTCATTAATGAGTGTGTGACATGTGTATTTAGTGGTCTAGGTCGAACTATGTGGTCTCCCTTAGCCTATGACACCTATTTTAGTTTTTTCTAGCTTTTTGAACTAGAATTTCTATGTTGAAAATTCTATGTATTCACCTCCTCTCTTCCTTTTGAGGATGGTTTCTCATGTATATTCATTTTTTATTAATATAATTATCTGATTTGTGGAGAAAAAAAATTCTCTCATCTCTTGAATATCATCAAATTGTATGTGTTCAATTTAACTAGAATTCTAGATCTATCGGGGTTTCTGCAGGAATTCTACAGCTTTAACCTTGTTTAATACCATCTTAGAGACTACAAACACCTGGGTTGAACTTGAAAATTCATGGGAAGTGATTGAACATGACATAAGCATCCAGGAACGTTGGGAAGCTAAACAAAGACAACTCAGAAATCAGCCATAGCTTATTTCCTTAAAGAATTGATTTCCTTTTCATATTTTAAACTCTCTTTTTATTTTTTGGATGCCTTGACATTATACTTTAAAGACTTAAGTATAAACTCAGGAACAACATGGGGGATTTAAGAAATGTGGTGGAAACCATGACAATGTGAAACTCCAAATGGGTGATTCTCTCGTGAAAGCTCACAATACTTTCCATTGAAATGGGAGTATGTGATATCATTTTGGGTGTAAAATGGTTGATAAAATTAGGTTCCATTACCATGAATTTCCTAGAATTATACATGATTTTTTATTAAGAATTGGAATTGCTACACTCTCAAAGTTCTTAAAGAAAGATCTCTTGAAATTGTCAATTCTCACCATATGGAAAAGACCTTAAAGAAGGGTCATTTAGGAATTAGTTCTCAATTCCATGCCATCCACATCTTAGAGGAAGATTCCACATCAATTCATCTTAACTTGAAATTTGTTTTGGACAGACACCAACAAGTAATTTAACTTCCCCATGGACTTCTACCCTCACATGGTGAACATGATTATATCATCCCACTAATTCTAGGTAGCCAACTTCCCAATGTATACTTGTATCACCATCCTTTTTCACATAAAAATGATATAGGAAAGCTCATTCTAAAATTGTTGTAAGTAGGTGTCATCCATCCTAGTACCATCCCATACTCCTCTCTAGTCATCATGGTTCTAAAAATAGAAGGCACTTGGTGTATGTATCCTAACAAGTTTCACACTCTTAAAAAATCGGAAATGAAAGATATTTTCCCATTCTATTTTTTAACGATCTCTTGGATGAGCTACATGGAACATAGTTATTCACTAAAATTGATATTTTTTTGGGTTATCGCCAAATTAGAATGACAAAAGTAGATATTCCTAAAATTGTTTTCTACACACACAAAGGCCATTATGAGTTCCTAGTGATGCCTTTTGGTCTTATCAATGCACCATTTACTTTTCAAGAGCCTCATGAACAAACTATATTTTACACATTCTATGTCATTTTTTCCTTGTCATCTTTGATAATATATTTATCTACAAAAAAACTTGAAAGACACATGTGGCACTTGTGGATCAAGCCTTGAAAATCCTCCACAATCACCAATTGTTCATCAAACATTCTAAATGTGTGTTTTCCACCTCAGAAATGGAATATTTGAGGCACAATGTTAGTCAGGATGGACTACATGTTTATTCTAAGAAAATTAAGGCAATGAAATAATAGCCCCCCATTGAGACTCCCAAAAGTTTTAGCTTCACTAGTTACTACATGAAACTTGTGTAGAACTATGGTAAAATTGTAGTTCACCTCACCACCCTTCTTAAGAAAAATACCTTTTCTTAGAATGATGATGTAGAATAGACCTTTCATTATTTAAAATAATCTATGTGTCCTACCCTTGTCGTAGCCATGCTAGACTTAAATACGACTTTCATCTTGGAATGTGATGCATCAAACAAAGGTATCAAAACAATGTTAATGTAGGAGGGACACCCCTTGGCATGCACTGGTAAACAATTGTATGATAAAAAATATGGCAAATCAACCTATGAAAAGGAAATGATGGATATTATTCATGCAATTGATTTGTGGAATCCTTACTTAACTAGGTGTCATTTCTAGATTAACATAGACCATGATAGTTTGAAATACTATGAAAAAAGGTTGTCCTCACTAGAGTAGAAAAAGTGGGTCACCAAAATGGTAGGATTTGATTATGATATCATCTAAAAGAAGGGAAAGAATAACTTGATGGTCGATTCTTTATTTAGGAAGTATGAGGAAGAAGGCTCCCTATTTTCTTTAACTTTAAGAGTGCCTAATTGGATAGAGGAGGTATGTTAGGAATCGTCGGTTGATGCCAATATTGTTTAACTTCTCCAACAATTCTAGGAAAACATACATACACATAAGGTCTAAACTTAGAAAAATGATGCATTATGGTATTAATGGGATATACTTGTGGTCTAGAATTCAAAATTCAAATCCAAAGTCTCAAATGAATTGCATCCCTCTTCCACAACTGGTCAATTAGGGTTTTGTAAAACATATGAATGGATTAAGCATTCAGTCTTTTGGGACAACATGAAGAATGCCATCCATGACTTTATGGAAGAATGTGACCCTTTCCAAAGGAATAAGAGTGAAATAATGAAGCCTCGGAGATCATTAAAACATTTACTAATTCTGACAACAATTTGGAATGACATTGTCATGTATTTTATTGTGGGGTTACCTAAAGTGGGAAACAAATAAGTCATCATAGTTTTTTTTTATCGCCTTTCCAAGTATGTTCACCTTTGTTCCTTAAAATACCCCTTTAAGGCCTCAACAACTGCATGAGTATTCATGGAAAATGTTTTTAAACATTATGACATGCCTAATTTAGTTGTGTTGGATCGTGATCCTACATTCACTGGCTATTACTAGTATCATTTGTTTAAACTATAAGGTACCCATTTTAAAATGAGCACAATAAATCATCTCAAAACAAATGGTCATATAGAAGTGATCAATAAGTGTTTAGAAACTGATTTAAGATGTTTTTCTTCAAAAAAGAAAGCACGGTGAGTTCAATGGCTACCCCTTTCCAAATGGTGTTAAAATACCATTTATCATAGTGCTCAAGGTAATTTTTAACTATTCAAATATTTCCTTAGTTTTTTATGTGACTACTTCGGTTTGATAAACGCATACATATAGATATGTAGGAGAATATTAAATTAAAAAAAAAAACATATTGTTTACTCATAGACTTGTATATTTTGGAAAATATTATCAATCTAAGCATATTTTATGTGTTTTAAAGAGAAAATGGTCAATTCACGAATGTATTTTTTGAAAAAAAGACCCAAAATAGATAATTTGCAAAAAAATCCCACTAAAAAAAACCCTGATGGTGCTACCAAAATGTCACCCTATGAGGCAGTATTTAGAAAAAAAACCCCATCATTGTTCTCATATGTGCTATGCACATCCAAGGTTCAAGAGGTGGAAAAAAATTTGAATGCTCATGCTAACATTCTTTGTACACTCAATGACACTTTGGTATTGGTTCATAACCTAATGAAGCAAAACAATGATCACAAATTATCCAAGAACCACATTAAATAAGGGGATCAAGTGTTCAGTCATCTCTAGCCCTATAAGTAGACATCACCCTAGGAGAAGAGACACCAAAATTTTTCACCTAAGTTTTAGAAATCCTATCCAATACTCAGACATATTGGACATGTTTCTTACAAGTTGGCTCTCCCGACCCACTACAAAATCACCCAGTATTTCATATGTCATGCTTGAAGAAAGTGGTAGGGTTGAATTTTTGAGTTTAAATCATCAAACTGGAATTGAATGGATATGGCTCCATTTTGTTTCAACAATAGGTAGTTTTAGACAAATTGGATCATTTTCTCCACTGGTGCACTATCCAATAAATCTTGATCTAGTGGAAGGATATGGATCTCGAAGATGCCACATTGGAACCATCCATGAACCTATAACAATTTTCACATCTAAATCCTTGAGGAAAACATTGTTTTTGAAGGAGGAAGTCATGTTAGAGTCCCACCTTAAGTCCCTTATTTAGGGGAGTAGGTTGTTACTTAATTTATAATGGCCATATTTATTAATAACAAACCACTATTTAGTTAGAGTGTGTAATCAATAAATGCAAGGTGGACTCATTAATGAAGGCCCACTAGTTAGGGTTTGAAATAGATGGAAACTATTTATAGTAGTAGAAACTATGTAATCAGGTGCCTGGTAATTAATATTGTTTTGGAGATATTCTTATTTAGAGATTTCCCCTTTGAAGAGAGAAGTGAATGTTTCTTCCTATTTAGAATATCAATAAAGGTTTTCCTATTATTTTTACTTCAATACTTTGATTCTATTTTATTTTCTCTCCATGGATACATTTATATCAATATTTGTCTAATTGTTATGTTTCATGTATCAAGGAACACCATAGTTTGAGAAATTGAGGAGGGGTAAAGAAGGAAGAAAAGGAGGCACATATCGCTTTTGACACATGAGAAAACCATTGCTAATGAAGGGAGGGATAATTTTTCCCCAAAAAGGTACTATCCAAGATGATGTTTCATTCAACTTGGTAAGTCCCCATTTAAACCCTTCAAAGATAACAAATTCATCTTAATCCATATATGGAAAGTTGAGTACAAGGGAGAGACCTTCCCCAAGTGTTTGAGGGGAAGGGAAGGGAAAGAAAGGAAAAGGAAAAATACCTCAAGTTGTTCAAGAAGAATGAAGAGGTGATAGAATAGGGAACCCATATGATGTGCATTCAAGCATATGCATGCATATAATGAAAACAGGTTAACAATGCTTAAGGTGGAATTTGAACTAGTCATGCATACTTTTTAGTGAGAAGAAGAGGAAGTGACTTCAAAGAAATTAGGATATTGGGCTAAGAAGAGCAATGGATGAACCTTGGAAGTGGCCTAATTAAGAAGGAAAGAGAAGGAGGTAGGGCCCCACCAAATGAAATAGGTATTACCTTCATGGAAGAATAATAGTTCTCCTATGAAGATGCAAGGAACAACCATCATCACTTATGGCCAAGGGAGACCAAGGAGGATGTTGTACTTCAAGTCTCCTATGAGCACTGAGAAATGTGTTTTCATACTCTTGGGGTTAATGGATAAGGGAACCTCAATGACCCCAATAATGTTGGTCTCATATATTTTGAAACCTGAGATGATCCAAGAAGAGACAGATAAGTGAGTAGCACTAAGGACATGAAATATAAGAGATACTGTGATGTTAAGTGTGGAATTCGGATCAACAATTACTAGTTTGGTCATGAAGTCATTGCAACAAATATTCATAAAAAAAACAAGTTTACCATTATGTTCTTCTATAAAGAGGATGTTAGAATTATTGAAGGAAGGGGGTAGAGCATGTGATTGGGTAAGTTCTAGAAAAATATGAAAAATGGTCTTGATTATGTGACCCTTTTGGTTAGGGTATGCCCTAAATACGTCCATGAATGGCATCCAATAAATATGAGAGGAAAGGTGAAGGAATAAGAGGAAGGATGTGAGGAAGCCATGGTTCACACCATGGGATACGAAGAGATACTAGGAGGGTCAAATATTTTATGTTGGCCTGATGAGATTTATTTTGTTCGATGAGAGGGAAATATGAATTAAACATTGATCAATTTGAAATGGGGTTCAATCATGTGATGGTCTAGAGAGACACCTACCCAGTGAACTGAGATGATGGTGTTAAGGTCAATGAGGTTAGGAAAATAATTTGAAATAGGGAATGTCTTCCTAGGATTGGAAATAGTCAAAATATGATCCAATAAGGGGTGTAATCCAATTCACCTGAGACCTTTTGGATCACATGGAATCTCTCTACGACTTTAGGATGATGGCTAGGAGACGGATCAATAGGATCCTTTCCCTTTGTCTTGGGGGAAAGGCGATGAGGATATTATTCCTCTCCATTAAAGGGATCATATCCAGGAAGAGAGGAAACCTTGTTTTTATTAGAATATTTGGAAGGGGGTTCATGATCTAGCATGGGGTCCTTGTATATCCCAAGTCTGGCATTTATTTTTCTATATTATTTTTGGTTTTGGGAGTTTGGTTGGCCTATTTTTCTTTTCATTCAATCATTTGATTTTTCAACAATCTTAGATGTTGTGCATGTTCCACTTATGACATTTTCACCACATACATATAGTTGAGGTATAAGGGTTAGGTTCCTCGTTTTCTTTGTTTTGAAAGATGGTTTGAGTTTTATTTTTAAGTGGGGACACTTCTGTCACCCCATCACCTATTTCATTTATATTGGAGACTTGGGTTTTAGCATTTTTAGTATTTCTTTCTCCCACAACGACTTTTATGTAGACATTATTTATGTGTAGGAAATGGTCAAAGGACTATGTTGTTTATTTAGAGTCTTCAAGAAACACTTTGACCTCATTTTCTTGGTTTAGGGCCCATGTAAGAATTTTTTTAAGTTAATCCTCATGGATATTGAAGGTGAAATCACGTAGAAAATTATACCATTGATGTATGAAATTTGATGGAGATTACTTCTCTTATTGCTTGAGACCCATGAGAGTGAAAATATTAGAATCATTTGATCTAGGCATGTCAAAGTGTTGGATGATATAGCTTGCTAATATGTTGAGTTTTTATACCAACCCTTCAAGGAGACAATGGAAATAATGAAGGGTAACACCTATTTCAGGTTGCAGGAATATTTTAACTAAGATTTTTTTGTGGTAAAAAAACTTGGAGAAATCCATGGTGAAAACCTCCAAGAGGCACTTAGGGTATTCTCTAATGCCCCCCTCAAATTTGGTTAATTTTGGTAGATTTAGAGGAAGCCATGTTTTCACAATCTAGGGGGTGAAATTTTGTCTAAATATCTAATCAAAGAATACATTTTTTTCATATGCCTCATTTTCTCATCATGGCTTGGGTTTTGAATAGGGTATCCTTAAAGGGAGGGAGTATCATTGTTATAAGGGGGATCCTACCATCGCTTCCTATACTTGGTTGAGGAAATGGTCCTAAGATGAAGAAGGTACAGTTATTGTTGAAAATAATTCTTTATTTGCACCCCCTTAGTGTGTGACAATTGGGGTTTTTGACATCATTGGAATGTACATTTGTTATGATTATTTAGGGAAAAAGGCTTGAGGGTGTGTCATAGTTGAGACAAACACTTAGACAAGGGCTTATGACAGTATTTGGATACATACTTGTCCCTACAACTAGGAGAAAATTGTGATGTAAGGTTTTCCTTATGGTTGAGATAATGTTAGGATGTAATCTTGTCCTTGGGGAATTTTTGGGAAGTATACATGTTGTAGGGGGTAGCTTGGGATGTGCATTTGCTTGATGGTTTAAGTTTTGATTGTCATCGGGACTTGGCTCATATTTCAAGGTATTGTTGTAATAATGTATTTTTTTTCTGGGAAGGGGTAATTATTTAAGGTTTGGGAAGGTAATTTTTAATTCCTTGGCCACATTTCAATGAATATTGAGGTGGTAATGAAGTGGTTTTATGTATACTTAGAATATATGAACTAGAATATGAGGTCGGATATGAGTTACCATTGTATACGTATTCATGATTTGAGGATCCGAAGATAGGGAGGTGATTGAAGGAGGAATCCAAGTCTAGATTCAACCCTAATAAGTGGGCAAGGAGATCACTTAGGAGATGGAAGGAAGGGGGGAATAATTATCCTTGGAAGGGTCCCTAGAAAGGGGGAGGATAGGATCCCTTGAGAGGAAACATGAAATAGATATGGAATCAGAAATATCTCTCCATTCTAAGGCATGAGGGGAGTGCCCCCATTCTTCCTCATCAAGAGAAAGGGAATTACCTCAATAAAAGGAGTTATATTCCCATAAGTGGTATCCATGGGAATGGGTAAATCCCTCAAGGAATTCAAGCTTGGTATTGTGAGTGTGAGTTGAACACTAAGGATGGGAAGAGGGATAATGAGAAGCCACTAAACCATACATGTCAAAGGTGCTAAACTAAACGACTTCCATCATTGAGAAATAGAGGCCCAAAGAGGATGTTTCTTCATAAATTAGCCTTTAAAATAATGAGAGGGGGAGAAGAGAGACCTTCACTCTCCCAAAATTGTTGATTTTCTCTAAAAACCCTCAAAATCCTTTGATACCATGTTGAATTTACGCTACCCAACACCCAACATTTAATTCCAAATAAATCACTTATTTAATTAAAGCATGGGTGAGTAATCAACTAAACATGCAATGGAAGTATAAACTAGGAAATCAAAATCTCATGCACAAGACACCAATATTTTCAGGTAAAAACCCCTAGAAAAACTCAGGAGTGAAAAAAAATCCTAAGATGCTTTTATTAAGGTCAAATCATGATTCACGTAACATGGATAATGTCCCACTAAGAGAATATACACTGTAGACAAACATGGATCATGCTACTAGAAGCCTCATTCTCCTGAGAATCTTGCATGGCCATCCCATACCATGACTCCTTCTCAACAGAATTGGAAGGTTGTTCCTTCCAACCTAAACCTGAAGTTTGAATCCCTCTGAGATTGTCAATCTTTGGAGCTACATATTCTCTATCCTCTACCAATTTTTTGCTAGCCATTGTTCGCATAGGCTATCCATTTATCCTATACAAGCTGCTCTCTCTAACTCCTAGAACAATTGTTGTGTCTGAGATAGATCCCTCTAGGCTTGATCAGTTCCTTTCCATGTTGGAACGTTGCATCAAAGCCACGAGCAACCTTTTAACCGACGGTAAAAAAATATTTTTACCATTTCCAGTGTAGAGAATCTCTCAAGCACCAATGCCTCCTTTTTCCAACTAAAGCACACTGTTGTCAGTGCTTTTGTTGCTTGCATTGTTTCCGTTCATGGCTTGGTTCATGGGATTCCAATTTTTCCATACGGTGGGAAAATTTCATTTTTTTTCACTACATCCCAACGATGCCTCCTTGATGAGAAAATGACCGAGAAAATTATTTATTTCTTTGTACATTGTCTTTTTAGCGGATTGAATTTTGAAATTGAGTTAAATTTGCATTGTTTTTCAATTTTTTTTCTACACGATGCATTCGAGCCATTCGGCTCACACTGCGTGTAGTGCACCCTGTAAATTTTGCATGGCGCACCAATCATGTATAGTTTGTTCTCGATGGTGCGTACTTACCAATGATGCATTGGTGCGTACTTATCAATGATGCACTGGTGTGTCCAAAGTAACAGACGCACCGTCCAAAATACATAGTTTCAATTGAACAGTGCGTCGTTTGTATGCACACACTTGTGTGTTCATAAAACTATACACACTATTGAATGGAAGCTATTTATCTTCATTTGTGCGTGTCGAATAAACACACTGATGTGTTGTTGATAACGAACACACCGGTGCATTTATTTTGAATTCACCGACATAAATAAATAGTTTATTTCCAACGGTGTGTTGGTTATAGGGAACACACTAGTGCGTTCATAAAAATATACGCACCGTTTAAAATAGAATAATTATAATTGAATGGTGCATCCTTTACATGTACGCACCGGTGCGTTCATAAAACTATATGCACAATTAAATGGAAGCTACTTGTTTTTACATGTGCATTTTGAATAAATGCATCGATGCGTTGTTTATAACTAACACACCGGTGCGTTTATTATGAATGCACCTGCGAAAATACATATTTTCCATTCAACAGTGTGTTGGTTATATGGAACACACTAACATGTTCATAATACTATATGCACCATCTAAAATAGATAGTTGTTCAAGAAGTGTGTCATTTATATGTAACACAATGATGTGTACATAATAATAAATACATCGTGGAAAATATATAGTGTTATAGCGTTGCGTTCATGATATATAATACACCAGTGCATATATAATGGGGTGCCCCGATGCTTTGATAATTACTACGCGACGTCTAAAATAAATTTCACTTTACATGTGGTGCGTAAGATATGTGTGCACACTATGGGCAGTGCATTACTATTTTGCAGGCACATCGAAGATTTTTTTTTTTTTGACAAAATTTATGTTTGCATATTTTGAAGTAAATTTCTCATTTACTGAAAAAAAGGTATGTTTTCATGTATGATGTTGATGTAATTCATATGTTAATTATGAAGAGACATCAGCACATTGAGGATAAACAAAAAACACTGGACCAATACAATATGGTTTAGGAGTGGGAGGCCAGAGAGAGAGAGAGGGATTTGTACCCTCGTCCTAGTATTGCAGCTATGCGACTCCTCTTGAGGAATGTAGGCCTTCTCAAGTACTATGAGGAGAATACATCCTTCAAGGGGAATTCCACCTTTCTTACGCAGTTGATCCGTTGATGGGATTCCCATCAACAAGCATTCATAGTCGGTCCTCATCAGTGGTATCATCCCACTAAGGAGGATATTTATTTTATCACTGGTCTATCTAGGAGAAGGGAGGATTTTCCCCAGTTTCTTGATGTCCCAGTGGGTGTTGTAGCTGAGAGTCATATTTCCTACTCTCAAAGTTATATTGCACGTGATATACCTTCTCCTGGTGATTTTCAGGTGGTTTGTGGATATTAACAGATCACCTCGTTCGCTGCATAAGACGTTAGGTGCCTCTCAATGTTACTGTTGACCATTTGACATTTTATTGGTGATGGTCAGCACATTAGTTTCATACTTTTATATTATGTGGATTATTTGATACAAAGGCCATGACTTATCAGGTGGTCTGCCATTTTCTTGAGGCAGTTTTATATAACACTTGATAAATATCGTGCTATGATATACGAGAGGGAAAATTTGACATTCACTTCAAAGTTAATTTTTTTTTTAGAGGTATCCAGATACGAGACATATTTTTGTCCATCATCCTCCTAGGTCAATGACTGAGGTGCATATGTACAAATGGGGAGAGATGATTCCCAAGAGGGGCATGCGTGATTTTCCATCTAGGATTTCCAGAGAGGCACTTGATCTATTATTCAGTGAGGAAAATCACGTTTTCATGATGGTGTCATGCCATTATTCGGGGATGGATTGGCGAGGATGTCTCAACATCCTATTCACAACATATGAGTCACCAAATGATCAAGGTAAGATTTAAATTAATCTTGTACTTTCATTTTATTGTCTTACTTAATTCGAATAAATTTTATTCTAGTATGTTCTTTAACGTATATTATTATTTTTTTTAATGAAATTGTCGACTAATTATTAACTTGTGTTATATTTTGCATGTGTTGGCACATTGGTTGGGGACATGCCTCCTCCCCCACCACCTAATGCATATGATGAAATGGATGAGGTTGCGGCGGGTCGGGGTCCTTAGCCGCATATACCACCCAACATGTGGTGTAGGTCAGATCTCAGATATAGGATGAAGGTGTGTGAAAAAATGAGTGCAATTTTGGTTGGTATGGGAGTCTTCCCTATCTAGATGAGAGACATCGAGGTTGACCCTGATCTCTTGTAGCTCTGGATGGACTTTCCATGCGATATGTCATCCCTTATGCGTCATATCATTGGAGCTGTCAGATTACTGGTAGGGATGAGGGATAGCACGTCATCCAACACTTATGGTGATGAGGGTTGTGATGATGATCATCAGGGTGGTGATGATGGTGCTTTTTCTTCAGTACCTCCTACTATTCCTCCTTCGAGTGATGGCGATGCTTCTTCTTCAATACCTCCTCCTCGTCTTCCGGGTGTTGATGTTGATCAGGGTGCAGGTGATCATGGTGATGTTGCAGATTAGGGTGGTGATGTTGATCAGGGTGGTGATTTCACTTCTTCTTTAGTACCTCCTCCTCCTCCTCCTCCTCCTCCTCCTCCTCCTCCTCTTTCACCTCGCCCAGATGAACAGGGCACATCACCTATTCTTACACAACATGCTTCGCCTAAGAGACTACGACTAGAAATTTAGTTATAACAATTATTTGTATTGTTGACCAGATATGCATATTATAGCAGTTATTTTACTTGTTCATATATATATATTGTTCATGTTGATGTACTTAATTTAAATGTTTATGTTAATGTTGATGTTAGGTCATGTTAAATTATATTCATCTTCAACCTTACTTTGTATCACAATTTTACAAACTAAAATACCAAGTTTATCATGTTTTTTTACCGAAGAGGTCTTGAAAAGTAAATAAGTTATAAAAATGGTAAATATATGTCTTATGCTATTAATTGAAGTTTGGGTAAGTTAAAACTAAATTATATTAATCTTCAACATTACTTTGTATCACAATTTTACAAACTAGTTTACTTGAAAGTACCATGTGAGAATTGGTCCTTATTTCCATAATATTGCTTTTGTTCATAAGTTCATAATGAACAATTAAAAATAGTTATGATAAGCTCAATTAACATTTATAAAATATTTGTGATATTTTAACTTCCTCTTAATTGTAATTTGGTCATACTTTTTTATATTCCCATAATTAATACAAGTCTCAAAATCTCTAATTCAACATTTTTTACTATAAGGATGAATGAATATCAAACTTAACCAAGAAAATCAAATAAGTTATAAAAAAGGGCAAATATATGTCTTATATTATTAATTAAAGTTTGGACAAGTTAAAAGTAAATTCTATTAATTTTCAACCTTACTTTGTATCACAATTGTACAATGTGAGAATTGGTCCTCATTTCGAGAATATTGCTTTTGTTCATAAGTTCATAATGGACAATTAAAAATAGTTATGATAAGCTCAATTAGAATTTATAAAATATTTGTGATATTTTAACTTCCTCTTAATTTTAATTTGGTTATATTTTTTATATTTCCATAATGAATACAAGTCTCAAAATCTCTAATTCAACATTTTTTTACTATACCATAAGGATGCATGAATATCAAACTTAACCAAGAAAATAAAATACGTTATAAGAATGGGTAAATATATGTCTTATGCTATTAAATAAAGTTTTGGCAAGTTAAAGTAAATTATATTAATCATCATAAAATATTTGTGATATTTTAACTTCCTCTTAATTTTAATTTGGTCATATTTTTTTATATTCCTATAATTAATACAAGTCTCAAAATCTCTAATTCAACATTTTTTACTATAAGGATGCATGAATATCAAACTTAATCAAAAAAATAAAATAAGTTATAAAAAAGAGTAAATATATGTCTTATGTTATTAATTAAAGTTTGGGCAAGTTAAAAGTAAATTCTATTAATCTTCAACCTTACTTTGTATCACAATTGTACAATGTGAGAATTGGTCCTCATTTCGAGAATATTTCTTTTGTTCATAAATTCATAATGAACAATTAAAAATAGTTATGATAAGCTCAATTAGAATTTATAAAATATTTATGATATTTTAACTTCCTCTTAATTTTAATTTGGTTATATTTTTTATATTTTCATAATTAATACAAGTGTCAAAATCTCTAAGTCAACATTTTTTTACTATATTATAAGGATGTATGAATATCAAACTTAACCAAGAAAAGAAAATGTGTTATAAGAATGGGTAAATATATGTCTTATGTTATTAAATAAAGTTTTGGAAAGTTAAAAGTAAATTATATTAATTGTCATAAAATCTTTGTGATATTTTAACTTTCTCTTAATTTTAATTTGGTCATATTTTTTTATATTCTCATAATTAATATAAGTCTAAAAATCTCTAATTCAACATTTTTTTACTATACTATAAGGATGCATGAATACCAAACTTAATCAAGAAACATGTAAAAAACATAAAAATATCCTTTATTACATGTTAATTGTTGTTGTAATGGATATTAAAAATTGAATTAGCTATTAGGAATAGTAAAATTTATATCCAATTAGCTATTAACAACCCTAAAATTTCATACCCACAAATAAAAAGATAGGATAAGGACAGGGGATAAGGGATACAACATTTGTTATAATCTAGACATGTTTAATTCAATTTTTAATTATACATTTTTTATTATTATATATTATATGTAATATGAAATTAATATATAAGTTAATATATTATATTTTATTATGTTATAATTAATATATAATATAATATATTTTATTTATTATATTATTTTTATTATATTTTATTTATAATATAACATTAATATATTATATTTATTATATTACATGTTTTTTATTTTTATGTAATATCTTAAGTATATATTATTATATGGGTTTAGAGAGGGACACATGCATTAGTTATTTAAGGACAATGATGTTTCTTTGAAAAACTCACTTAAAAGGCTCATTTTATATCTAAATATTCTCCTAATTAGTATGCATGAACTCAAAATTAAAAACTAATACAATATAATAAGATATGGTAATGTATGAAAACGTGGGTAGCAAAAACACATTTTAAAATTATGATATAAAATATTTGATATTTACAATACAATAATATATTGTTTCTTTAAAGTATAAGTTAAAATTAAAATACTAAAAGTTCAAATATCATCTAGATTTAAAATAGAAAAATATTTATATCATTTACACATAACATTTAATTATATCATCCAATCAAAAAATTAATAATATTTCATATCAAATATTAAATACTAAAAACATTATTTTTTTAATAATCAAATTATTAAACCCACTATATATTTGAAAACATAAAAGAAGTAATTAAAGAATAAAACATGTATAATATATCACTCTCCATTGTCATCTCCGTGATTATATTCCTCACTTGGAATGATAACACTGTTGTTCTAAAAAATATGTTTTCATTTAGGGTCATATCTTAATATAAACCACAAATTTCTATCCAACACATCTGGGTAAAAAAACACTTGGTTGCAGTGTTTTGGGAAAATATAAAGCTTCTTAGCTTCACCCCACATCTTTTTAGAGTTGATACATATCATCCCACTATCACAATGTTCCATTGCATTATTCTGATCAAAGGTGTCCCACCACTTGCACCTAAAAATAACACATTGGAAAGAAGAGAAGTCCACTCAAATTGATCTAGGATCTTTTCATCAAGTGACTTATAAAGAATTGCATTAAATAAACATAAATTAAAGTGCACCATTAAAGAAGGAAAAACTTAATAATGAAGAGACATAAGCATCAAATTTGAACACAAAAAACTTGATAACAAAGTTCTTCCTTGGTGGACTACGTCTCTGAGTCCTGCTTTCAAATGGGTAGGCCTTCTTATTAACTCAACAAAATAATTTGGCAAAATACATAAGTATACCTAATTCTGAAATCAAGTTGCAAAAGTATTGTTCAAATTAGAAAATAGACAACACCATTGAATTCGTGGCATCAAATTATCCAAAAATGACTGTCTCCACACCTCGATCTGACTTTGGCACTCTTAGGCCCAAGAAGAATTATGTCTTGGTTTCTGTGCCCTGCAACCTGCAATAAATTATGAGTACTTTGCCTCGAATTGTGTGCCCAACTGTACCCATGCACTCCTGAGACGAACAAAGTTCGCTCACACAGGAATTATCCAAAATACTTGGAATATAACAAAGTAATCCATATAGGACTGTAAACAATAAATGAATAATAAGATATAAGATAAGATATAATGAGATGATTACAATTGAGAATGAGGGCCTGCTTATATACCCACGCAGGGGTGC
>ML776654.1:1519419-1533756 GCA_009831015.1 Picea engelmannii | reverse complement strand
ACCCCTCTAGGTAATTCCCAAATCTTTTAATATTCCCTCTAATCGTAACTAGGCAGTTCCCCTTTCTAAAGTTTATGTAATAATGTGAATAGTTATGAATAAGAAAATGTGCAATTACTAATTCTTGACTAATCTTTGACTGGTGCGATTCAGTAAGCGTTTATTCATACCCTCTTCGCATAGCCCTTCGTATCACCAGAAATGAAAATTGGTTAATGATTAAATACAGTCGTGGAATAACCTTGTGCAACCATACGATCCAATATACTTTTACAGTCACGATTCGTGAAGACGTCGATTATCAAGTGAAATGACTTCGACGAAGATATTCTTCCAACTTGGTGGTTGCCCAATCGCATAGATACACCGATACAAATGAATTTTGTCAGTGTTTTCTGGTAAATAATGATAGGCCCGATCCGCCTTAACCCAATGTGACAAACCACCTGTTCAATTACCGACGACAATTTTGAAACTCCTCTCCCCGAGGATGTTATAGAAGTGGTGGCTTGATTGAATTGGAACGACTATTTTTTTTTTTCTTATTCACGCTAAATCCGCAGCGGGTGGCTTTACGATGCAATTCTGATGTGACCATGATTTTATATAATGGTTGTTGCAGTTTTTTATGAATATATGACAGGGTCTTGTAGATTGTATATGCTAAAACTATGTTTTGGCTTATGCGAATTGGGGCTTAACCCTTATACTCTCGCTCTAGCGCACCCCTTTTTACTTCGTCCGTACCCAATGAAGGTCCGTTGTGGTTTGTCTTCTTGCAAGCTGGGCGAGATGCATTAAATATCCCTTCTCTATCAAGATAGAAGCATGAAGGATCCTTTCAATTTAAATTCGTCGTTTATTTTAATTTATTTCCAACCGTCCAGTGATAAAACTTGACAGGTCGCAATTCTTGATTAACGATTGTATCAAATGTCACTGCTCTAATTTTCACGGCAATCGCTAATGCATGTCCCCCAATTTCAATATCGCAGTGGATGTATATCACTTTAATTTATTCACTATGACCTGTAGCTTCCAAACGATCCACTGTTATAGTCCCTTCTTCTAATGCCTCGAGAATTTAGATAGCGGATAATCTTCACAAAAAAAATTTCCTTGGGTTTTTTTATGTTTATTTATTTATTTATTTTTATTTTTTTAGAACCAACAATTCCTTTGTGGTCTGTTTGGATGGTTCACAATGGTAATGGCAATGAAATCTTTCTTTCTTTCTTTTTTTTTCTGATGGCCAAAGGCCTAATTGGTGGTCAAAGACCAATTTTCTCAGAGAAACTCTGAAATGATGGGTTTGGATAAAAGTCGAATCAGACAAGATCTGATAAAGAGGGTGGCCAAAGGCCAGGATCAGAAAACCCAGCTCTGATACCAAATGAGACGAACAAATTTCGCTCACACAAGAATTATCCAAAATACTTGGAATATAACAAAGTAATCCATATAGGACTGTAAACAATAAATGAATAATAAGATATAAGATAAGATATAATGAGATGATTACAATTGAGAATGAGGGCCTGCTTATATACCCACGCAGGGGTGCCCTTTACCAATAGTCATKTCCTTTGAGACATGACGTTTCATTATTAATAATTATTATTTATTAACTATTATTATGTTATGAATATCTATTTATGTATATTTTATGTTCATAACAACTCCCTCCTCCTAGCATTGGGAAGATACATTTTTTAAATAATAAAAATGGCGTTGTTTACAAAGTGGTGACATTAGCTTGTTGGTTATGACACATATATTAAGGCATTATAATGGGGGGAGGTCTCGGGGTCAAAACCACGGTCCTCCCCTTTTGGATTGACTATTGCAATATATATATATGTCATTTTTGTTTTTCTAACTTTGGTGAAGCTTCTAGCCGGTGGTAGGTTGCCAGATTTGGCAGGGTCCCGCCAGATTTGGTGGGGTCCCACCAGATTTGACAGACCCACCAAATATTTATTTTTTTCAAATTTTCTATCACGGGTTGTCATTGGGAAATTTCCCACTACCACGTGGCAACCCATGACTAGGCCATGTGGAATCCCATGACTGGGCCATGTGGAAGCCACCTATTGGGCCACATCAACCAATGTATCGTTAGCTTGCCACGTCAACACCACATCAATGTACGAATTGTATGACCTACCACGTGGCGTAATCTTACTGGTCCACATAATGACCTAGAAATGCCAAATATGAGTGACACGTGGAAGCCTCTAGTGTTGACACGTCACCATGCTAACGTCAGCATGACACGTGTCACCTCCTACTCATTCCACGCATGTTGTATGGATGTTGAAGTCATCCATACTGATGCCGATGTCAGCAGTATGGATGTTGATTCAACCCCTTGTTGACTGGGCTAGGTTGACCAAACTTTGATCGCAAATATCTTTCAATCTGTAACTCTGTTTGAAGAGTTGTTTACTCCGTTGGAAAACTTGCGACGCGTTATTCGCAAATATGTCATTTTCACTGAGTTTTGAGAACTTTGAATTTTTTCCCTTTCTCTGTCTGTTGAGGCCATTCTGATCATCTTGAGTTTCTTCTGTGAGTCCTAAGTTGTTCTTAGTTTTCTCTGGATTCTTTTTGGATCACGCCTTCCCATTGAGAGATTTTTGGACCACCAAAATATTTCATCAATCAACATATAAGTGAGGGAAGAGTTCCCTCACCTTGTCCTTCTCTATCCACTTTGTCTTACTTGGATGTGTACCCTTTAAGCATACTCAAAGATAATCAACATCACCCCTGCGTGAAGTCCTTGAACTTTTGTCCAGGATGATATCTTTCTTTAACTCATCCAAGTACTCAGGAGAAAACTCATCAACTGGCAGTATTGAAACTTCCTGATCCTGATCCATGATCAAGGGATGCTAAAAAAATTTCAAGTTCTCTACATTTACAACTGAGTAAATCTGCATATAAAGTGGAAGATCCAGACGAAAAACATTGGTACCAATTTTCTCCAAAATAGTGAAGGGTCCATAACAAATGGGCTTGAGTTTCTTGTCTTCACCCTTCAATATCTCCTTGTTGATATGAATCCATACCTGATATCCAACCTAGAACTGATGATCAACCCCATGTTTTTCATGTCGATATTTATACTGTGCTTGACTTTTCTCTGACTATTCCTTGACTGCCTGGTGCACCCGCTGGATCCTCTGCATGAACTTGCAATCTCTGCCCTCTTTTCTTTCTTTATTTGAATCTTCATCTCTCCCATACATCAAGTCCAAAGGAACTTTAGGTAGGTACCCAAAACATGTCTCAAAAGGTGAACACTGAGTGGAGGAATGTAAGGCTCGGTTGTAAGCATGTTGTACATAGGGTATTTGTTCATCCCATAACTTGGGATGCTTGCTGCAGTAGCCTCGAATAAAAAGTACCATTGTTCGGTTTACAACCTCTTTCTATCCGTTGATATGTGGATGGAAAGTAGTGCTCATCTTCAATTTGGTTTCCATTATTATACACAAACTTGTCCAAAAATCCCCAAGGAATCGAATATCTCGATCTGAGATAATGGATGTGGGTAACCCAAAGTGAACCCAAACATACTGAAAGAAGAGAATAACAGTCTGCTCAGTAGTGATCTGCTTTTTACATGGGATCAAGATACACATCTTGCTAAACCTATCCAATACAACATACAAATAATCATGACCCCTTTTTACATTGGTAAACCCCATACAAAATCCATGGAGATACTTTCCCATGGATGGGATGGAATAGGAAGTGGTAAGTATAGCCCCTATTTTCTATTAGTGGGCTTACAAGTAGAACACATCACACACCCCTTTACATATTTAGTTACAATTTCTTTCATTTGAGGCCAGTAAAAAAACCTTTGCAAAGGAGCCATAATTTTTCCAACCCCAAAATTCCTAGACACAAGAGAAGTGTGAGCTTCTCATATTACATGGACTCGTTAACTTGTAGGAATACATATATTTCCAAGATGGTAGAGTATTTTTCCCTATAGACAATAATTCTCTACCTGTGCACCATGGGTTAGCTTCTCATATACTTATTTAAAATATTCATCAATGGAATATCATTCCACATAGATATCATGAGATAAAGAAGTATTATTCAAAATAATAGAAGCAACAATAAGAGGTCTAGAAAGAATATCAAATACCTTGTTACTTGTACCCTTTTTGTACTTGACTACCAAATGAAATTGTTGTAGAAAAACCATCCATCAGTAGTGTCGAGATTGTTGCATTTTGGTTTTTTCTTGGAGATACTGTAAGGGTTGGTGATCTGTATGTATGATTGTTTCCTTCCATGACAAGTAGTGCTTCCATTTCTTTACGCTTTTAACTAATGCATACAACTCTTTATCATGTGTAGGATAGTTAATAACAAATTGGTTAAAAGTTTCAGAGTGGTAACGGATAAGCTTACGATATTGCATCAATACTGTAATCATGGCACATTTGCTAGCATCTGTCTCGATATCAAAGGGTTGTTGAAGATTCGAGAGTGTTAATACCAGTGCGATACTGATATTCTCCTTCAAAGTGTCGAAATCTTTTTGTTTCTTTCCTTCCCACTGAAAAGTGTTCTTCACACTAGTTAAGGCATGCAAGGGAGTTTCTATAAAGGAGAAGTTTGAAATGAACCTCCTCCAATAATGGACTGCACCTAAGAAGCTTTGGACCTCAATTACACTTTTTGGCTCAGGCCAATTTAGAATTACATGAATCTTGGAGGGATCAATTTTTAATTTTCCTCCTCCTGCAATATGACCTAAGTATACAAGTGCAGTCTTGCCAAATTCACATTTAGACAATTTTACATACAACTTTTCCCTTTGCAAAGTATCCAATACTTGATTTACATGCCTCACATCTTCATCCCAAGTCCCGCTAAAAATAAGAATGTCGTCTAAATATACAATCACAAAATCATCTAGGAAAAACCTGAATATAACATTCATCACACGCATCAAAGTTTCCGGAGCATTACAAATCCCAAACGACATAACTAACCACTCAAAAAATCCATGTTTGGTTTTAAATGCAGTCTTCCATGCATCATGTTCTACAACCCTAATCTGATGGTATCCACTGCGCAAATCCAACTTAGTGAAATAAACAACATTCTTTAACCGATCAAGGAAATCATCTATACAAGGAAAAGGGTATCAATTTTTCACCATGATTTTATTTAAGGCCCGGTAATCGACACACATTCGCCATGTGCCTTATTTCTTTGGCACCATCACGATCGGAGAACCATAAGGAGATGAACTAGTCCTGATGACCCCTTGATCCAATAAGCCCTATACTTTCTTCTTGATCTATGTCATCTCCACAAATGACATCCTTTACATGCCCACATTAGGAAGAGGAGAATCCTGTTGAAGATGTATCTCATGTTGGATTTCCCTCTTAGGAGGTAATCCTCCTGGTTCCTGGAAAATATCATCATACTTAGAAACAATATCTATTAATTATTTCTTATGAGAAGGATCACATCCTTGGAAAGCGTAAGGACTTCCCAACACTATGACACATATATCAAGTGATACAACATCCAAATCCACTTCATCAATCAACTTTGAAGCAATAGCAAATCTAACTCTACATTGTTTGGTGACATTAAGTTTTACTTTATCACATAACCCACCAAGAGAATAAGGCTTTGGATGTGGTTTCATTTCAAGACTCGTCTTTTTGACAAGTGCTTCAGACATTAAGTTTACTTGGGAACCCAGATCAAATAATGTATCTATATTAGTGTGTTTAGATACAATTGTTATGTGAAATAATTCATTCCTCTTTCGTTCATCATCATGAGATTCATTTTTGGAATTTGAACTAGCATGAAGGGAATCCTTGCCTTGTACTCCAACCATTGTGATATTTTCTTTGTCTCCTTAATCGAAACCAAGATCTTGTTGCACTATAGCAATGGTTTTTGTCTTCCCCTTTCCATCGAGCTTTTTTAGTATCTTCTCTAGATGCAATTTCCAACAGTTTTCATCATCGTGACCACTTTTCTTGCAATGAGTGTAAGATGTCTTTCCTCCTTCTCTCGTCACTATGGCGGTCTTATTTTCCTTCCTTTTAAACTTAAAAGGATTATGTGGGAGATGTTGGATAATTCCAACCAATTTACACTCATTTTTTAGATATTGGGCATATTTTATGGCCCCTATTATTCTGTAATTAGTTGGATCAAATCAACCAGATTTAGAATAGGGATAGATGCACATTAAATGTAATCAGTTTCTTGTAACTGATTGAAGACTGCTATATATCTATGTAATCATGTTAAGGCAGAGTGTGAGATGTGAGAGTTCTTGAGAGGCATGAGCATGAGTGGTCTAGCTAATTGCATAATATTAACTGAATATCATTGTCCCATGGATGTTTCCCTGTTTAGGGATTTACCACATAAAAACATTGTGTAAAATTCTATGTTTGCTCATTTGCTTGTATCTTTCTCTATATTTTCTTCCCCTGTGGATCAACAAGTGGTATTATATCTGGTTGTGTAGGTGAGTTGAGCAGAGTTTGACATATCTGTGTGAATACATGAACCTCTTAGTGATATTGAGATCTACAAGGCGATTTTGGTGAAAGAGGGTGAGCACGTGTTTGAGATGTTGTTCTGGTGAGGTGGCCTGCTTGATGCACTACAAGTGTGATAGAGATGCGAGTGCAAGAGGAAGCCAACCATTGCATGAATGAGCGAGAATTGCAAGGGAGAGTTTCTACTTAATAAGCGCACAGACATCTGTGTCCCGCATTGTGGAAGAGATTCATGATTCATTGTGAGAGAAGCGATAACCAACAAGTGTTCATCGTTGCCTATGCTTTACAAAGGGAGTGATAACAGTACGGTATGAAAACATTTTTTTGTTTTATTATGCACAACGTATAATTAAATAAAGGAGTGGTTGACTTTTATGATTATGCATACGCAACATTATGAATAAAGTGGGTGGAGGATGCTTATTAAAATATTATTTGTGGACACTTTTGTTTAGTAAAAGGTTTAAAGATATATTTTTGATTTATCTTAAATATTTTTAATTAAATATTTTTGGTTAATACTATTATTCCTCCACATTTAAAAGGGTTTTATAAGTTGTGATTTGGGTATTAGGCGGTTTTGTGCTAATGGCTAAGATGCAAAGTTCGAAGTTTGAAGTTGAAAAGTTTAGCGGTAAAGGAAACGTTGAGCTCTGGAAGCTCAAGATGCGGGATTTACTGGTACAACAAGGGTTGAAAAAAGAACTGGCAGGAAAGTCAAAGAAACCAACAGCCATGACGAATGAGAAATGGAAATATCTAGATGCAAAATCTCTTAGTGCCATTCGTTTATGTCTAGCAAATGATGTTTTGTTTAATATCGTAGGAGAGGATACAACATCAGGGTTATGGAGAAAGATGTAAATTCTATATATGACAAAGTCCTTGATGAGAAAGATCTACTTGAAGAGATAGTTGTACAGTTTGCGGATGAAAGAAGGTACACCAATTTCTGAGCATTTAAATACCGTTAATACCCTTATAGTTAAGTTGACTAGTATGGAAGTTAAATTGGAAGATGAAGATAAGGCTATTACACTATTGTGTTCATTGCATGAGTCTTGGGATAATCTAGTCACCTCTATTAGCTTTATTTCAACATATATTTTAGATTATGACTATGTTATGAGAGCTTTGTTGGCTAAGGAGATGAGGAGAAAATCTAGTCAAGAAACCTCAAATTCAGAGGCGATGTTGGTCAGAGGTCGAACTAAAGAGAAGAATCATAAAATTTCTTCTCGATCTAAGTCAATACGCAGAAAGGGTAAAGAAAAATGTTGGTACTATGGAAAAACATGACATCTCAAGAAAGATTGCTGGAAAAGAAAGGAATATGAGGAAAACTCTACGAAGGAAGCAAATTTGGCTATAAAAAATTCAGGCATGAATGATCAAGTTTTATCTGTTTCTAGTAATTTACAATATCAAGAAGAATGGCAGTTAGATTCAGGTGCCTCCCACCACATGTTCTCACATAGGAATTGGTTCATTTCTTACCAATCCATTGATGAGGGTGTAGTGTTTATGGGAAATGGTATTCCCTGTAAAATTGTTGGGGTTGACAGTATTAGAATCAGAATGTTCGTTGGTATAGTTAGGGAATTAATGAATGTTATATATGTACCTGATATTAAATCAAATTTGATTTCATTGGGAGTGTTGGATTCTTGTGGATATAAGTATACAGGTCAAGGTGGAGTACTCACATTGTCGAAAGGTAATTTAGTAGTGATGAAGGCAACAAAGGTTGATAACAATTATAAGCCTAAAGAGAGTAATGAAGTGGCAGATGTATATTCTTGTTTATGGAAGAGGCATCAAGTTCATAAGAGAAAGAAAGAATTGTAGATATTGGTAAGAGGTAAATCATTTCCAGACTTAAAATCTCTGTTTCTGAATTCCTGCAATATCAGTTCCTTCTGGATCTCTTCCTTTCCATGTTGGATCTCTGTTTCTGAAATAAGAGGTAACAGAAGAAGAGTAAAACCGTAATTTGTAAACCTTCGTTCCATCAAACCCCAAAGGGGAAATTCAAATAAGAGCGAAGATGTAAACTGGGGAGGAGTCAAAAAAAAAAAAAATCAGGGGCAAGGTAAAGGTCGCTCGTGGCTTTTCCCAGAAGGAAGGTATTGACGATGGAAAGGAACAGACAACCCTCTCACTACTCTGTCAAAAAAAAAACAACCTTCTCACTACTATTTGCAAGGTTTGACTTTGACTCACATTCTAATTCCATCTCAGATTTTTTAACTGCTTCTCCTTCTTGCAATCTATAATTGTGGTCTTATTGTCCAAGTTTCTCACATAGTGCTCTTCATAGTTTCCTATAGTAAAAGTTGATCTCTTGTAAAAATATGTCACTGTCCTTGTAGTTGAAGTCATAATGTGAATAAACATGGAAAAATGACTCAGTTATTAGAGGGTCTAAACCACAAACACCAAGGAGGCTTCATACCTGCTCAAAATTAATTTCAGGGAAATTACATCCCATTTTCCTTCGCTTAAAGCCTTCCTTTATATGTTCTACTGTTGATATTTATGTCAAAGTTGTGAAGAAACTCGGGGTTTATATCCTTCTTGTTCTTCTGGTACCTAGAGTTTTCATTGACTAATATGAATAACTATGTGATAGATTCTCTTTAGCTTATGATCAGTGATTCTCGTACTGCCATGTGTATCTCAAATCATTTTTGGCTTTTACACAACAATGAATTCAAAGTTTAGAGTCTCTTCCCTATCATATATAGTATACCAATGTAACAATCCCATTTCAATATTTAAGTGGTTGCTAGCAACAACCCTCTCACTACTCTGTCACTATTTGCAAGGTTTGACTTAGATTCACATTCTAATTCCATATCAGATATTTTAACTGCTTCTCCTTCTTGCAATCTGTCACTGTGGTCTTATTGTCCAAGTTTCTCATAGAGTGCTCTTCTTAGTTTCCTATAGTAAAATTTTCTCTCTTGTAAAAATGTGTCATCGTCCTTGTAGTTGAAGACATAATGTGAATAAACATGGAAAAATGACTCAGTTATCAGAGGGTATGAACCAAAAACATCGAGGAGGCTTCATACTTGCTCAAAATTAATTTCAGGACAATTACATCCCATTTTCCTTTGCTTAAATTGTTCCTTTATATGTTCTACTACTGATATTTATGTCAAAGTTTTGAAGAAACTCGGGGTTTATATCCTTCTTGTTGTTCTGGTAGATGGAGTTTCCATTGAATAATATGAATAATTGTGTGATAGATTCTCTTTATCTTATGATCAGTTATTCTCATGCTGCCATGTGTATCTCAAATCATTTTTGGATTTTACACAACAATGACTTCAAGTTTAAGAGTATCTTCTCTATCATATATAGTATACCAATGTAACAATCCCATTTCAATATTTAAATGGTTGCTAGCAACAACCCTCTCACTACTCTGTAAAAAAAAACAACCCTCTCACTACTATTTGCAAGGTCTGACTTTGATTCACATTCTAATTCCATCTCAGATGTTTTAACTGCTTCTCCTTATTGCAATGTATCACTGTGGTCTTATTGTCCAAGTTTCTCACAGAGTGATCTTCTTAGTTTCCTATAGTAAAAGTTGCTCTCTTGTAAAAACATGTCACCGTCCTTGTAGTTGAAGTCATAATGTGAATAAACATGGAACAATGACTCAGTTATCAGAGGGTCTAGACCACAAACACCGAGGAGGCTTCATACCTGCTCAAAATTAATTTCAGGGAAATTACATCCCATTTTCCTTTGCTTAAAGCCTTCCTTTATATGTTCTACTGTTGATATTTATGTCAAAGTTGTGAAGAAACTCGAGGTTTATATCCTTCTTGTTGTTCTGGTACCTGGAGTTTCCATTGACTAATATGCATAACTGTGATAGGTTTAGATTCTCTTCTCTATCATATATAGTATACCAATGTAACAATCCCATTTCAATATTTAAATGGTTGCTAGAAACAACCCTCTCACTACTCTGTCAAACAAAAACAACCTTCTCACTACTATTTGCAAGGTCTGACTTTGATTCACATGCTAATTCCATCTCGGATGTTTTAACTGCTTCTCCTTCTTGCAATCTATCACTGTGGTCATATTGTCCAAGTGTCTCACAGAGTGCTCTTCTTAGTTTCCTATAGTAAAAGTTGTTCTCTTGTCAAAATATGTCACTATCCTTGTAGTTGAAGTCATAATGTGAATAAACATGGAAAAATGAATCAATTATCAGAGGGTCTGAACCACAAACACCAAGGAGGCTTCATACCTAGTCAAAATTAATTTCAGGGCAATTACATCCCATTTTCCTTCACATAAAGCCTTCCTTTATCTATTCTAATGTTGATATTTATGTCAAAGTTGTGAAGAAACTTGGGGTTTGTATCCTTCTTGTTGTTCTACTACCTAGAGTTTCCATTGACTAATATGAATAACTGTGTGATAGATTCTCTTTAGCTTATGATCAGTGATTCTCGCACTGCCATGTGTATCTCAAATCATTTTTGGATTTTACACAACAATGAATTCAAGGTTTAGAGTCTCTTATCTATCATATATAGTATACCAATGTAACAATCCCATTTCAATATTTAAATGGTTGCTAGCAACAACCCTCTCATTACTCCGTAAAAAAAAAACAACCTTCTCACTACTATTTGCAAGGTCTGACTTTGATTCACATTCTAATTCCATCTCATATGTTTTAACTGCTTCTCCTTCTTGCAATCTATCACTGTGGTCTTATTGTCCAAGTTTCTCACAGAGTGCTCTTCTTATTGTCCAATGCTGGATGAGATAGGGATCAAACTTGGGAACAATAGACTTGCATCATTGTTACCGATTAACTATTGGAAACCCTGAAAATGCAAAAATTATATACGAGCTATGATAAAAATTAATAACTCTGGTTGTTCTAAGTCTGAAATGGGTAATATCCTGTAGGATAACCAGAAAGTTTGAAGGGGAGAACTCAAAACATCTTGCAAACATTCTTAGAATTTCTCCCAGGATCATCTTTGCTTGTGTATTGGCTTAGAGGTTAGGGTGGTCTATCAATTAATTTATGTGATACTTGCCTGGATTGATTTTTGTTCATACTTCTATGCATAATCATGTTCAACCAAACTTGAAACAGAGACCCCTATGATAGTCTTGTCATGCCACAAAAATTCCCCGAGAAATGCACATATCCTCTAGAATGGTAAGAGTCTAAGAGGATGAATCTACAACACCTAAAATTGATTCATTTTGAATCCATAATTTAAGAAGGCGGGCTATACAAGCTTGCATGACGACTGTTTGATTAAATGCATAAATGCACAAATTCATTGTCTGCATAATAGCTTTTACAGGGGGTGATTTATCATCCATGTTTGTGCATGATGAAGATGATTTATCAACCTCCTTATTTTCTATTTATTAATTCCTTACAAGTGCTTGGAAAGACTGTTGCAACACTCCTTATACTGAGCCCGTACAACCTTGATACTTGTACCCTTGGTCATGGAAAAATATGCATTGAATAATATTTCAAATAGAGAGTTATAATAAAGCTTGAAGATGATATACTTTGAGACACAAATAAATACCCTCAAGGTTGAATTTGTATGTTGATTTGAGGACCTTGAGTGCAAGTCCAAAAAAACTCTGTTTTCTTCCCTGGAAGTTTGCATCATATGGCACAGAACTTTGATTTTTCATGAGGAATTATTGCTTGAGGATTGTTGTATTAATGAAGGTAGTCTTCTATGGTTTATATAAGCTGAAACGAACCCTCAAACCATATTTCTACAAACAGGTTTTAGTTCCCTCAAGAATAGGGTTTTTTATCTTCATGTACACACATACAAACAAAGGATCTATATCCAGATATGTTCTCAAAGTTTGGGTTGGGTGCCTTATTTGAGTTCAAGCAAGTTGTATTTTGTGTTGTTGCATCGTCTGTCATATCAATTATTTTTGAACAAGCTTATAATCGGCATATCTCTACATGAATATTTGACTTCTTATTTTTGGAGCTCTCCCTTGTAATCATATAATTGATGCTCAACAATAGTATAATTGATAGTATGGTGATAACGGGAACATTACAAGACAGAAACACTGTTGCATATCCATTTACAGTCAGGCCAATATTCACATATTATTCACAACATCCAATTACACTTGACATTTTGTAACCTGAATCCAAGAATTCCTGAAGGAGAGCTAAATCAATCTTCACTTGGAACATAGAATTGTCAGAAAGTTTGAATCTGGTTATGGTTATAAAGTGATGAAGCAAGAACAAAACATTTCTTGGGAAGCCCCCCTAGAGGTGAGCCACATTCACCCTAAAGTGCAGGAAGATAGATTGAGGTGACAGTGCTCTATTTTTTGAGTTGCCCATCGATTTTCTCTATTGTCAACCTTGCATATTCAGTAAGACAAATCGATTGGTAATAGAGAGTATATTGGCCTACCCACATGCTAAATTGTCTGTAAGACTGCTAAAACTTGAGGCTGAAACCCAATCTGGATCTAGATCTGAATCTGGGGCATCCTCTTCAATAATGGCTTGTTCATTTTTAAGAAGAGGGTTTGGAGTTTCTTCAATAGGGTTCTGTGCACCATATATTTCCTTGAATATTTCCACAATGGTAGACACTGCTCACAATCCACATAACTCCATTGTCTACAAAATGCTTCAACAAAACCTACAAAATATTATATTTCTCCTGTGCTAAGATTTTCAAACCATCACCTTGCATCCCTTTTGACACTTCATGAAAAAATATTCATCATATCATCTTCATGAGCGATGCCAATGCTTAAAATGAACTCAATGAAAGATGACATATGTAATATGACTGAATCATTACATACACAAAAACTTGGGATTGACCTTGCATCGATATCTGGGTTCTTATGAGGAAACCCCGAGATATTTGAAAAATTAAAAGGATCATACCAATTGGCTTCTATGTCTTCAATATAAGGATGAAAATAAAAATATGAGATGAACAATGATCATACCTTATACCAATACCATGGTGGAGTCACTAAGATGAGCCTTTCTTCAAGAGCCTTCAAATTGATGGATGTGCTCACCTTTACGCCCAACAATGTCTTGGCCTTCTTGATGCAATGATTTTTAAAGTTTTTTTCATCCAAACACAACCGCTTGAAAAAATAGGCTCAAGTATTTATTTTAGGCTTAGCTTCTTTTATTTGGTTGCTTGTTTCAACATCTAGCTTGACATTGTTCAAAAACTGCATCCTTCCTATATTCATTTTGGTCATGCTGAAATTGGACCCCTTCATTCCAATCTTGGGCAGCTCACTCTAATTTTCTATGATTGACAGAAACTCATCAGTACTTGTATAGGTTATAGCATGACTGGAGTAGAAAATCTTTACCAAATAAAGCATTGACTAGATGCCCAATTTGCAAGTACATCGAACTAGAATTTGTAAAACTGTGAATAAGAAAATGAGTTGAAAGAGAAGCATTATCAACTAGATTGTCCCAATATGTAATCAACTTTACAAATGAACTAGGCATATAACTTTAAGGCATATGAATTTACAAATGAACTAGGTGTATAACACGTGCTCAGTAGAATAGATAGAGATTGGCTCTATTTTAACAAATTGTATAATTACTTCTGAATGGACAGAAAAACATTCAAATGCTAGGATAAGCCTTGCATAGAGGAAAATAGAATGGATGAATATGTTGAAGTCGTGAAGAGCCTATCAGTAACACTAAAAC
>ML776654.1:1441441-1482773 GCA_009831015.1 Picea engelmannii | reverse complement strand
GTACTTGAACATTTAAGTGGGGTAAAAGGAGGTTGCCCCCTCGAAGAGGCTTATTATCTGAAATTATCTCTTTTTCAAGGCGTTGAGTACTTTTCCTGAGGTTTTTCTATGCTATATTGATGTTTGGTTCTTAACAATAAATAGGCAAAGGAATGACCTCTAGGTGTAGGTATATGTTAGGCTATCCATTGGAGGGACAGAGTCATATATAATATCCATACCACACTTGTTGACCTAATGTTAGGGTTTTGGAAAGAATGTGTCATGGGTTTTTGTCCCTAAAATGAAACTTTGTTGTGTCATGGGTGATAGATGAAGTATATCCAAGGAATATATAGTATGATTTCCACTTAGAGATCAAGAATGGTTAATGCGGTTTGACTCACTTAGACCCCATATATAGAAATTCCAAATGGATTTTGGCTACCATGGACCCAAAAGGAGGTATCTTAGGTAATTATGGACCCAATTGGGGGTTTGTGCCCTTAACTAAACCCACAAAGTTAGGAATCACCCCTAGTGGGTGCCTCAAGGATCAAAATGAGACAAATCAGTGGTCAATGGCTAAATACAAAGGGATACAAGGAATTTATGGACCCCACATAAGTACTACAGATCCTAATGAGTTCCCACATCTAGGGTAAGGTGAGTAGAACTATATGAAGGTCCATGAAATTAGAGAAATAGTTGAAAGACATCATATCATCATTGGGTAGGTGACACATGAATACAACATAGGGGTGGACCACACAAGACACCTCCCAATAGATAGATGTATGTGAGTACATGAGTGAAAAATTCATATGCTACACTCATACTTCTCAAATAAGGTGAAATTTGATATTAATATGATTTTATCTTGTGTGATACTTATGATTCTTGGAACGTGTGATGGTGATTTTTTATCACAGTGAAACATTGTATACTTTACTCCATTCATAGCCGCTTCTCCAAGAAACTAGAAAATCCACATCAACTTTTTTCTTTCTTGTGTTGTAATAATAAAATGGGTGCCTCTACTCAATAACACAATCGATTTTTCTCTTATTGCACTTACTAAATGCACCTCCAAAAATGTGAGGCATACATGGTAATAGACCTTTAATAGTTGACATCACCTAATCAATCAACATTATTGCAACTAATAGAAGCAATCGTATGTGTGTGCTCCATGCTTCCATAATAGATACATAAATCCTTTGTTCCTGCAAGGCCAGGTATGGGTAGGGAATGAGTAACTCCGCACTTGAATGACATTTCATTAACTCACATCATGCATATATATATGAAGTGACCTTTGATTTAATCTTCTAAGAGGTCCAAATGACTCAAGTATCCAACATTCTCCCCCTTAATCTGAAGGGGTGTTTCTGAGTCCAAGCATCATTATGAATTTTTCATTTTTGTCTCTTCCAAGTAATTTAATGGATATTTCACAATTTTCTCATTTGTGGAACAATGTCTCAAGTGACTAGTATTGGAATCTACATGATATCGAATCAGATGGTACTTCGTGTTGATGTGATTGGTTCAATCATGGAATTTGGGATTCTTGGCCAAATTGATTGCAAAAGCATTGTCAACCAGAAGAGGAGTAGAATTCACGTGTTTCTCCTACAAATATTCAAGTATTTTCCTAAGACACACAATTTGCTTTGTTTATTTTGCAACTACAACATTTTCTACCTCAGTTGTGAAATATGTTGGAACTAACTGTTTGTGTGAACTCTAGGAGATAGATGTTGATCCGAGACTCATGATATAGCCTAAAGTTGACACTCCATTTTATTTATCCCCAACAAAGTTTTAATCATAATATCCAATTAGCATCCAAGTGTGTAGATTTTCTAGCTAATATTCTTCTTTTCTCCTCAACGATCATATCATTTTTAATATCTTATTTTAATACCTTACTTTTAATATTATTTTTAGACATAACAAACTTTTCATTATTTTATTAATTCTCTTTTCTCATAAATGGTCATCTCCTTATCATTTCTTAAATACTAATCCTCAACACTCATTTATAACATCTTAGAGCTTCATTTGTCCCTGATTATGGGTGGAGTGTCCACTCGAAACCTTGAACATTTCAAAACTCCTTACACGATATTTTTCGAGAAAGCTCATGCAATACCCAATTAGGGTGAATTCATCCACCTTAGATTACTTGAGTCCAAAATCTTGAGTTCCCTTCAAGTATTTTAGAACTCTTTTGTAGCATATCAATGTCCTTCACAAGGTTTTTGCATGAACTTGGAAAGAATCCCAACAACAAATGAAATATTTTTTTTCTGGTAGTGGTAAGGTAGATCAAACTTCACACAAGTTTTTTGTACTTGGTTGCATCCTCAAATTAATTCCCTTCTTTTGATGTGAGATTCAAATTTTGTTCCATTGGAGTAGATAAACCTAGACTATCCATTCAATCAACACTATTTCCATCCCTTCAATCACATCCAAATGAACTTCGGGTTTCGATGAAGTGGTTTCTTCAAGTTCTGATGAAGTAGTTGGAAATTCTTCATGAGAAGGAGATGGTTCTTCAAGAGGAGATTTTACATATTGATCCAAGATAGACACCCCACCCCCCCTTCAATATTTGGAATCTCATCATCAAATTTGTGATATGTCTTTACATGGGTGAATTTATCCAAATGATCAAGTTGCATCTCAATAGTCTTGTCATTCTTGGAGGATTCAATAAAAAATACATCTATGGAAAGAATGAAATTATTGTTTACCTCATCATAAATACAATATTCCTAAGTGATATTTGATTACCCCGAGAAGATGCACTTATGACTCCTTGCATCAAGCTTGTTTCTTTTATCCTTAGGAATTAAGGTATAGTAGGTGGAACCAAAGACCCTGAGATGCATCACCGAAGGAATGTGGACATGCCACATTTCATGAGTATTATTTCCAAGAGAATAATATGGACACCTATTTTTCACATAAACTGCACAGAGAACTACATCAACACAAAACACCAATTTCACATTTTTGAAAAACATCATGGAACGAACTATATTTAAGAGAGTTTCATTCATTCTTTTAGCTACACCATTATGTTGAGGATTGGATGGAACAATGATTTGATGTTTGATCCCATGTTGGTGAAGGTAGATTTCAAATTCATTAGATGTATATTCTCTTCCATTATCAATATGAAGAGAGACAATACAAAACTGAGCATCATTTTGGATCCATACATGAAAAATTTTAAAAGTTTCAAAAGCATGTGATTTTTTTCAACAAGTACACCCAACACATCTTGGTGTAATCATCAACAAAATTCATGATATATCTATTGTCATTAGCATATGGAAGATGCATGGGGCCACACAAATCAGAATATATCAATCCAAGTTTTCTACATGCTTTGGATTTGGAATCATGAAAATGTTATTTGCTCTACTTTCCAAGGATACAAGCATCACATTGCTTCAAATTCCTAAGAATAATAGGCAAACTAGAAACACCATACTTTTTCAACAAACACAATCTATCATAATTGATGTGACCACATCTAACATGCCATAATATACTATATGGAAATGCACCTTCATCGTGGTGAGAGAGGTATATAAAATGTTGTGCATGAGCAAATGTCCCTTTCAACTTTAGCAGTCTTCTATCCTCCACTTCAGTGCTAACGACCATGTTGAAAAATCTTTCCTTATTTCAACTTTCCTCCCTCCCTCTCTTTGATTAATGTTTAATTTATTAACTTCATTCTATCATTTTCCTCTTTTTATTTTTGGTATTCCCCATTAACCCTCCACTCTAACTTGACAGTGTCTTCTTATTTCTCACATATCTTCACTCCTTATAACAAAATATTTTCATTTTAAATCCTTTATTGTTCCTCTCATTATATTTAATAAAAACATATTATTAATTCCTTTGGTCACATTTTTTCAACAATTTTAGGTTTCTACCCTTACAACAACAAAATCCTTTTATTACTTTGAGGTGTCTTTAGTATAGATTATTTTTATATGTTTATATGTTATTATGTTAATCTTTTTTCACCACTACTTCCTCTTTTCACAAGGGTTATCAATTGGTTCTTATTAGATATATATTTTTACCTCATTACTCTTTTTATTAATATTTTAGCTTTTTGTCCCTTAGGGTGGGTGGAATGTCCACTCAAAAAGTGAGACGTTTCAAAATATTTTACACAGTTTATATCCAAAAAGTTCAAGAAACATTAAGAAGTATGTTTTCAATGCATTGATATCATTCCTAAATGACTAGCCATATAGAGAGAGAGAGATATCAACATTTTTCAAAGTAGAATGTTAATAACTTCCTAGTTTGAAATTGGGAAGATGTTATGTTTTTATATTATTATTTTAATATTTTTTCACAACTACTTTCTCTTTTCACAATTGTTATCATTTGGTTCTTACTCGATATATATTTTTACTTCGTCACTCTTTTTCCTAATGTTTTATCTTTTTTTCCCAGAGGATGGTAGAATGTCCACTCAAAAAGTCAGGTGTTTCAAAATGTTTTGCACAGTTTATATCCAAAAATTTCAAGAAACACTAAGAAGTATTTGTTCAATGCATTGATATCATCCCTAAATGAATGTTAATAACTTCCTATTTTGAAATTGGAAAGATGTTATGTTTTTATATTATTATTTTAATATTTTTCACAACTACTTCCTTTTTTCACAAGGGTTATCATTTGGTTCTTACTCGATATATATTTTTACCCCGTCTCTCTTTTTCCTAATAGTTTAGCTTTTTGTCCCTAGGGATGGGTGGAATGTCCACTCAAAAATTATAGCGTTTCAAAATATTTTACACAGTTTATATCCAAAAAGTTCAAGCAACATTAAGAAATATTTGTTCAATGCATTGATATCATTCCTACATGACTAGCAATATATATATATATATATATATATATATATAGAGAGAGAGAGAGAGAGAGAGAGAGAGAGAGAGAGAGAGAGAGTTTTTCAAAGTAGAATGTTAGTAACTTCCTATTTTGAAATTGGGAAGATGTTTTGTTGATCTTTTATATATATTATATTTTACTTTAAGTTGGTATTAAAATATTTTACTTAAAACAAACATTGAAATATTTTTGTAGTGGTATTTTATTTTATTTTTAAATATATCAACTCACCATTAAACACTAAATTATACATCTCCTTCACATTGAATTATAAAAAGCTTCTCTAAACACAATAATGGATCATTGCAACCATGTTGCTTATGTCAACATGTTATGTTATAATAGATGTATCTTTAAGCACTAAATTATACATCTCCTTCCCGTTGAAATGTCAAAGTGTCACTAGACACAATAATGGATCATTGCAACCATGCTACTTATGTAAACATGTTATGTTTTTTTTTTTTTTTTGACAGAAACAGTTAGAGTTTTATATTAAAAACAGTGGGGAAACCACTGCGTTCGTTACATCTAAAAGTTTCCTAGTAATTCAGAGGGACAAACCTAATTCAACTAAAACAAAAATAACTTATAAGCTTGGAAAACCATACTATTTCAGTGACCCAGTTCGACTGCGGGTCATTACATCTTTTCTGACTTGAAAGTTGTTTTTTTTTTTCCTTTTTGACATGGTTTTCCATTCTTTGCTTTGATGAGATTGGCTTTCCTTCGGTCGTGGAGGGTCTTCTTCATCAGTTAAGTCGGGGCCTTCTTCATCCGCTAATTCGGCACATCTTGAGATCTGGTGTTCGGGCTGAGATATGCTTGGCATTATGGTTGGATCAGTTTTTGCCTGGGCCTTCCCCTTGGGCTTTTTAGGAGAAGGAGGCTCTTTCTCTTGAACATAGGTGACTTGTTCCATTTCCTGTGGTACAATATCTGTATCTTCCTCGCTTGAGGTATCATTAGCCGGTTCTATGCTTTTATGTTCAGGAAGAGCTCCTACCCACCATGTGGGTTTGCATTGATTCTTTGGGTTTTTGTTTTTCTCAGGGAGTTTCTTACAGTTGTTGGCTAAGTGCCCTGTTTCAAAACAACTTCTGCACCTAAAATGAAGATTCTCATAGTCGAGCTTCTGCGTCCAAGAATAATTAATCCCTTGAAGAGTGATTCGCGCTGGGAATCCTTTACTGAAATCCATCTCTACACAGATCCGTGCATAGGTAGTGAAGCCACATTTAGTTTATGGATTGCTAATATGAAATTTTCCAAGAGCATTTCCAATATGGCTAAGAGAAGAATCACCCCAAAAATGAATAGGCAGACTAGGGAGCCTTACCCACACGGGGGCCGTAGGGATGGAAGTTGAGGAGGGGTCGAAAGACGGGGTCCAGAGCTGCACAGACAGACCTGACCTGCCCCAGAACCAAGGCCCAGAACTATAGATCAAATCTCTGTCCTTAGCAGAGGCAAAAATCACTATGAAGAAACCTTTTACACAAGGGCGAACATGAGCTTCGCCTTCGAGGAGAGGAGTCCATTCTGAAGCAATCCAAGAATGCAGATCCGCCAGGCGAGGCTAGAGGCCATTGAACCTGCAAAACAGAGCATTATATCTAAAGAAGCCTTCACGAACTGTCGCTTCCTGAGGTACAGGGATCACTGGATCTGGAGCTTCACGGACCACAGGAGGAAAGCCAGTAGAGCGGCCTTGACAGACCGCGTCTTTGAAGGAGGTCGGAGAGGGTATCAACGGAGCAGCAGAGGATGCGCCTGTCACTGCTACTAGAGACGACTGAACGGGGGAGGGAGGATCTCCAGACGGGGATTCGGAGGGGTCGCCTGGGCATCGAACAGTGGAGCGTCTGGAGGGAGAGTTCGGGTGAGGGCCGAGCTCTCGCGAAGAAGCGCGCAGAGCTACGGAGGAGGTCGCTGCCATCTCCTGTAGGGTTTCCTATGCTATTGCAGAAATGTTATCATTATGTAAACATGTTATGTTATAATAGATGTATCTTCAAATTTTACTCCATCACTTAAAATTTATGAAAATGTTTAGTAGATAGGTTTATAGCTCCAGCACCAATTTTGGGATTCACCATGGTTTTCCACACATCAAGGGTATTCGTTGTCTATCATGAATTCAATGGTTACTAAACAAGGAAGAATACCTTAAGGGAGATAGAGTGTTTTGTGGTCTAATGCAAATAAAGGTTTGTAGTAATGATTTTATTAGTCCCTGCCAAAGCATGGACTATAGTATTTGGTTAGAAGTCAAAAGGCTTTGACTCTTCATTACTTTGAAAACTATATTATTTCCATTTTGTATAATATTAAATACATTTTTCCTAAGTCTATGAATTCAAATTTTTATTCACTGAGACCACTCTTATGTGACTTTATTCCCTAGTGTTTTAAGCTATTTGTCAAAGTTAACAACTCATTTTAAAAAACAAAGTTTTAAGTGACCAATTTGAACTACTTGCATTGCTATCGACATTGTTTGCAATGCTCACTATGCTTCCCTGCCTTCCCGCTGCCACCACCACCCTCCACTTGATATCTTGTTGCCACCACCACCCTCCACCTGGTAACCTGCATACGGTTCATATATTATAATTTTCACCTTCCTTGGCCTTAATCCCATTTCCATCTCTTGTTCCTTGCGCCATGAAGAGAAAAAATCAAGCAAGAAAGCAACAATTCAACACTTATTTTTGGTTGGCTGCTTGACATTTTCTCCCATTTCCATCACTGGTTGTTGGGCATCTTTCTAAGACATTTGCTCCTATTTCCATTGATCGTCGTTGGGCATATTTATGAAGGAAGGGTCCCAACAAAAATTGGATGTCACAAGCTGCAGATATAAGAAGCGTAAGCATTAGACATGAATGAGTGCCTCTTCTAATGACAGAGGTATCTTTAAATTGTTCTAGAGAGAATTGATGCAGTGAAAAAGCTTCAGATACATAACCACCCATTTCAATTTTTTAACAAATAAATCAAAGAAGAGACTAGTTATCGTTCTCAATTGTTCCTATCTCAATTGTTGTTCTTATCTCAATGGACATCTAAGCCTGCCTGAGCCACACCAACTCTTAACATAGATGGATTTTTTGTCTCAGCGGGTTTCTAACGGATGAATTAACATTAAGGAATGCCTTAACAACACACTCTCTCACCAATTGTACTACACCTAGGGAACAATTATATTAAAAATATTTATTTTATATTAAATTCATACAATTATATTAAAAAAAAATATTTCATTTTGAATTCATAATTAATTTAACTTAAGGTAGGTGATTTTGGATTTTAACAATATATTAATTATATTTTGCATTTTAAAAATAAACTAATTAATTAATAATAAAATACCTAAAATTGAAACATTTAAAATCATTATATTGAATTCATAATTAATTTAACATATGTAATTTTGGATTTTAACAATATATTAATTATATTCTATATTTTAAAAATAAACTAATTAATTAATAATAAAACACATCAAATTCCCCGGATGGGGTGACACGAGGCACCGAGGCGGTGACACTGGGACATGCACTAAGTGCAGGTTTAATTGTTGATGGCCGCCACCCACGCATTAGCATTAACGATGGTGGACGTCCATAGCAGGGATCATACGAAGGCGAGGCTCCCTCGCGCGACCATTTAGACCTCTCGCGAGTTCAGATCGGACATGGATTTAGAAGGACGGATGACGATGGAGCTTAGTTATGGGTTTTATTTTGAGCCAGGATAGAGCGGGTTTGCTATGTTCTTCGCTCGGACGTTCACCATTTCTTCTCTGCACTTTGTTGAGGCCTTCCAGGGCTTTTTGTTTTCGGGAAAAACTCGTCTGAGACGGCTTGCTCGCGATTTTCACTTGCTATCGTTCTCGTCCGAGACTTTCAGTCTCGCGCTGCATCTTCTTGGCACCTGCATTCACCACCCGGCTTCAATTGTTAGAGAGCGTGCCAGGCCTCGTCGGGGCTCGGCCTGGGACGCCCACAAGGCGCAGCGTCGCAGGAAGAAGCAATTGGAGTGCGCTCTAGCTTTGACGTCCTCCATGCTTCGCAAAAAGGCTCGAGCTGAGCAGCGGATGTTGCTCGACACTATTGCTAAGCAGAGGGTTGGCTACAGTAGGGAAGGTCTGATTTCTAATTTGAGCGATGTGAGGGAGGTCGAGCCCGAGGTTGCGCTTCCCACCTGCATTGTGGAGGAGGACCCATCCATGGGTGACCTGCTATGCATTGAGGAGCCCCGAGCCATGGAAGGCTCCGTTCGCGCTTTGGCCAGAGAAGACGACTTCCCAGGCTGTATCATTGAAGAAACTCCCTAGCCGGGCAACTTGCCATCGTTTCATGCTGAGATGACTGCGGATACTGAGGTTAGCGCGGAGCAGAGGGAGGTAGCGGCTGACATGGATGAGGCTATGGATTTGGGGACTGCTCCCCATAGCGGCTTGGGTGGAGGACTGCATGGTTTTCTCCTCAGCGACGAACACCTGGCCTTGGTCTTCGAGCTTCATAGCCACTTGGCAGACATGGAACTTAGGACGCTCCTCATGAGCCAGCGTATAGACATTCTCCTCGGCACGTTCTCCGGCGCTCCATCTCAGTGAAAGTGTCCCCTGTGCGCGCAGGAGTTTGCTATTCCGGCGGGGTCCACTTGGAAGGCGGGTGAAGGCGACGGAGCAACGAGTGACTAGGTTTTATCGTTTCCTGGATTTTGTTTACTGCTTTTCTATTCTATGTACTCCTGGACCATTAGCACCTGTCCTAGTTTCCTCCGAGCAGGATAGGGGCTTCTCAACTATATGTATTATTGCTAAAACTGCTATCAGCCCCTCAGTTATGTTGGTTTCCGGTTACCGGCAGCATTTTTGGTAGTTTTTAGCCATGACTCTGTATTTTTGTCTAAGTTATGTGCTTATCTAATATAGAAGGTACTACCCCCCTTTTTTATTAAAAAAAAAAAAATACATCAAATTGGAACACTTAAAATCATTATTGTTTTTTTGGTTTGCAACGAAGTACATACATTCAATCAATGTTTTTTTGTGATACTACTTGTAATAAGTCTGCATGGCAGTGTATACCTGCCGCTATGCATTTATAATAAAATAAAAGTTATACATATATCTATTGGCTCTGTTGTTATAGATTTTATATCCCCCGCCACATTTGTAACAAGACATGTAGGTAAATGAAAAATCATAGCTAGCTTTCCATGTGTGGTTGCATATACATGTGTTGTCGTGCTATACAAAAAGCATACAAAGAAATGTGATCCTACATATATGATAAGTTTTTTAACCCATTCATTCTTTCACATACACCCTCGGCTTCTTCCTAAAACAATTTTTGCAATACTTATCATTTCCAATACATCCAATAACAATATGTTGCTATTATATATATATATATATATATATATATATATATATATATATATATATATATATATATATATATATANTATTATATATATATATATATATATATATATATATATATATATATATATATATATATATATATATATAACGTGTTTCACCCTATGAATTTTTGGGATGTCTTGTATTTAAGTCCAGTGTCAATAGTGTGAAGATATAAGATCGTGTGTTGTTCTTTTGTTTGTTTTTCTTATACGCTTGTGATCACTTAATCTGTCTTGAGATGGAATACTCCCATGTTTTCTGTATTTTTTTACTGAAATTTTATCAGCCAGATTAGGATGAAAAGTCTGTACTGTATTCTCCAATTTGGCAGGTTCATTTTAGCTACCAAATCAAAAGGGCGATCTGATCTCTCCATATCCCATGCCAGTTGAAACCCACAAATTGGTTTTTATGTCATTGATGGATGGATTACAACGAGGATGGAGTTTATGTAGCATCCAATCCAAACAGAAAAACTAAACATTTATATTTTTAAAATCCTCTGGACAGTTCTCTACACCACTCTACTTCTACTTCCTCTCGTCTGGTCATTAAATAGTGGAATTTGTCAGCCACCTTTCACTACAAATTTTGAATAAATTATTTCCATTCAAAGATAATTTTATATGGCATCTCGTCTATGTAGTATGACTTCACGAATGAAATGGCAATCAATCTCTGGAACAAATTTTGAAACGCATGAATACAAAGAAAAACACAAGCATTTTCATTATGTGATCCCTTCAAATTTTCACGCTTTCTCCTTACCATTCTCTTATATAAACATCAATATACAATTTTGAATTCACCACAAATTGAACGACCACAGACTCAGATTACAGGTCTTTGAATTCAAAGATTTCTCATTGTCTACGTGCAGAAACAATAACAACAGTAGATTGCGTAATGTAATATTAGAAGCTTCCTCACATATCCAGCATCCAAATTGACTGCCACCTTAAAACAAAATCGCCTTCAGGCAGCTTGCCTTCCTTGATCAGTATTGCGAAGAAAAATATTTATCAATACATATAATTGATCCGATGATCATTGAGATTTTGTAAAATCAATGCCCGCAGAAATCGTCAAGGTTTCATAATCTTCACTTACAAATCCTTCAGCGTTAGCTTCAAAGCAGCCCATTAATGGATGAAATCTATAAATGGTCATTTTTTGCTCCCGATATATTCAATCAGCCTCTAGATTTTTTTCTCTCAATATATATATATATATATATATATATATATATATATATATATATATATNTTCTCTCAATATATATATATATATATATATATATATATATATATATATAGCTTCCTATGATGCTACAAGTTTATCTATCATTTGGAGCCGCATTGCCTCTATGACTAGAGCCCGAGGGAGGCACCGGCCCCTTTACCAACATCCCGTGAAGAGTGCCATTGTTGTAGAGCTCCCCACAGTTTCAGGGAGTTTTATTTACTATCTGAGAAGTCGATGCTTGATCGGAATCCATGGATGTCTAGGAGCACAGGAAAAACACAGGTAAGGAAGCAGTACAATTATGTGAGGATCTGGTTTGAAATAAATATAAACAAAGTGGACTTCAAACACTTAGTGATTAGCATCCATGCACGATGAACACTTGGTGATTAGCATTCATGCACTAAACATTAGACACTGAAAATAAAGCGTAAGGTTTTGAAACAAACATTTAGCAACAGTTACCTTAATTGCAATATTGCTCAAAAGAGATTTGGTAGCCATCAACTCGGCAGTAACGGGTTGGTTTCACTAACCAATTAGATGTCAAAAAAATGTTTTTAAACAATTAAGAAAAATAAAGAAATTGAAACTGTAATGTAAAACTTTGGAAATCGACTCAAAATTTTTTGGTCCACAATGAATTAATACATAGTCAACGCGATGTCGATCCCTATATACCATGCCCGGCAGCAGGTATAATAACTAGGTAGAATTATATTTAATTTACTCTTTTGTGATACTACCATGAATAACTTAATAGAATTATATTTAATTTATTCTTTTTAGTTAGCGTTTTGTAATAATTTAATAATATTATATTTAATATTTTTTTCCTTTTAAAATCTAATTAAAAATACAATAAAATTTGTTTTTAATATTTTTTTCTTTTAAAATCTAATTAAAAATACAATAAAATTTGTTTTTCTTCATATTGGATGTTACAGTAGCATTAACAAAGCTCATTTGTGATTGTACAAATCTAAGCAAGTTCCAAGTAGTCTCGAACATTATAAAATATGTAATCACTTAAAAATTTATCAATGAATGCACTAAATTAAATTATGTGTTTTTCCTATGTTGAAAAATGATTTACACTCTATCTTATAAGTCTTAAAATAAAGGTGAGAAAGTTAATCAAAATTTAATCAAAATCTAAGTCGTCTATTCATATATTAAAGATCAACATTCTATATATTGATATCAACATTCCATGTTCTTCTTCCATATCAAAAGCTAATCAAATTTTACAATGATACAATATCCACAACTCCAACCAAAAGTTAAAACCTCAAATTGTTTTTCTTAAACTAACTACATGTGCTCAAACCATTCATCCATCCATATTAAGTGAGTGCATACCCTTGGTTTATAAAAAGAGCATGAAACTTTGCAATTTTATTTTCTTATAACTTACAATGTCATGACACATAAGCTAAAGAAAGTTCATACATTGGTTTATACAAAGGGCATGAGAGTCTATGATTTTCTTCTTAAGTATTAAAACATCATGCCACATAAGTTAACGTATTATAAAATTTTCAGATTTTATTAAATTAATAATTTATAATTTATTAGGTAATTTATAATTCATGTTAATGACTTAAAAGTATTTATTTTATATATTGCATAGTATATAAGGGTTATTGGGCTTTTTAATATATTCAAAATATAAAGATAATTGGGGGTTTAGAATTAAGTATTTTGGGGGTGTTTGTTGACGAATAATAGTACTTAGTCGGTAAAGCGTTGCTAGGTTTTCCCTCATTTTGTGTAGAATATTGTGTAATTTCATTGAGCTACTACCATGCATTTAAAGTTCACCATCTAATCAGACCCTCAATAACTCGATGACATCACTAAGTTTTTCACCATTCAAAATGTTTGTGATTATAAAAAACGTTGCTAATGACCAAACATAATGGTCGGACAATTTTGAAATTGCACAAATTACATAATCTGAGATGGGCACAAGTACATTTGGTAAAGATGATATAATACTTGATCAAGTTATTCTTGCTCTTGAATTAGGAATTTGAATTTTATTTCTCTTGTTATCACCCTATGCTTCACTTTACTACCATGGCTTTTTCTTTAATAAAGAAATAGTGGATCAACTATTTAAGGTTCATAAACCCACCAGGTTACTTCCTTCATGACACACTTTTTAAAAATGCATCCCATTCATCTTCCAACATTTAATTATGACTTGAAGTTAGCAACAAGATGCCTTTTGATTATGATACCAAAACATAAAACAAAAAAACATATTACTATCATGACCCTACCATTTTTTTTATTCCATATATTCTCCAATATTTTAGTTATGACTCCGTACACATATATGTTCTTGGGATCATGGTTTTGGCATCATATCAAAAGAAAATATGTATAATATTTATACATCACATGCCCTTTTCACTTGAAATTTTTATGATATGATGAATGGTTGTTGGAATTATATAGTGGTTAAATACTTTCCTGAGAATGGAATCTTCGATGACATAGTACATGTAGTAGTTAGAAGTTACAGAGCATTAGATTTATTGGACTCTAAGAAATTTATAACATCATTTATAGAATCTCGAGAGATAAATGTAAGTTGAGGATGGTTGATGGATTTGACGTTCTCCTGATGGATACAATAAATGATCAGTGCACTTATGACAGTTTTTTTCCTTCCAAGTAATCCATTTATTCATGCATGCTTTCCATTTAATTGGAACCATATTGTCAATATATGCGAAGGGCAACCAAGTTCAAACATAGATCCACTTTCAACTAGCAAAATGGAAGAATATGCAAGTAAGGAGTGTCTGGTGGTACAGGTTGATGACACATGAACTAGCAAATTAAGTTCACTGGAACCAGAAGAAAACTTTTTTAAAGCTCTCTCCAGTGGAATCCTCAGTAAGATGCCGCAAGAGAGTAAGACGGAATGATGATAACAGAAAATGACCAATATGTATTATATCACCATCTCGTGATACACCAGATATGGAAATTTTGGCATCTTGGCTTCATGAGCCAGCTAAAAGGAAGGATTATGTTGTCATTGTAATTGAGGACGTAGAGCGTTATCGTTGCTCCTTGCTAGCTGAATTTATCAATTGGTTAAGTGAATGGGTTAAGGTCAGTGGAGGCGGCGTAGTGGTAAGGTCGCTCTCGTTAAGACGGACAGGTCCTGTGCTCGATCCCGAGCGAGGGCGTGGCTCGCCGCGAGAGTTTAACTGTTTCCGAGCCAAGCCCACTCACCTTTTAGGTCAGTGGAGGCGGCGTAGTGGTAAGGTCGCTCTCGTTAAGACGGACAAGTCATGTGCTCGATCCCGAGCGAGGGCGTGGCTCGCCGCGAGAGTTTAACCGTTTCCGGGCCAAGCCCACTCACCTTTAAGGTCAATGGAGGCGGCGTAGTGGTAAGGTCTCTCTCGTTAAGACGGACAGGTCCTGTGCTCGATCCCGAGCAAGGGCGTGGCTCGCCGCGAGAGTTTAACCGTTTCCGGGCCAAGCCCACTCACCTTTTAAGGTCAGTGGAGGCGGCGTAGTGGTAAGGTCACTCTCGTTAAGACGGACAGGTCCTATGCTCAATCCCGAGCGAGGGCGTGGCTCGCCGCGAGAGTTTAACCATTTCCGGGCCAAGCCCACTCACCTTTTGAGCACCTGAGTGGGCCCAATGGTTAAGAACATGTGTTATCTCCGGGGAGGTCACAAGTTCAAAACCGGCGGGGGGTAGGGATGCTCATATTGGCCCATTGTGACAAGGCTAGAAGGGTAGACGACCCCTGGGATAGAGGTTTCACTCCGGTGGGGCCTCGGGACGTCTCGGCCCCTGCTGAGTCACAATTTATTGGTATATATGGCTTGCGGGCTGTTGGATATACTCTTGGGAGGTTGTTGTTCCCATGGTTAAAAAAAAAAAAGTGAATGGGTTGTGCAAATACCAATTGTTCTTGTAATAGGAATGGCAACAACATTTGATGATCTAAGGAAGCTACAATGTATGGGTAAAATTGGAGAGTTTATGAGCATATTTGTGAATATAGAACAACACTATGGGTATGTTGCTTCAGATTGAAACCATGCGTGTCGACCATTGGTGATTGCAGATAAAGGTGTTTGCGCGGACTTATTCCTTTCCCGCACCACAACCAGTCGCTCAAGAATACTTACCAATGTGCCATTGTGAAGTAAGCAATGGGAAACATAACTTACAATCAGTGATGCAGTGACTATGAACCCTCACGGATTTCCAATTTGAATGACAATTGGGAACAATGAAATGCCAGAAATAAGGTTCAAGGTGAAATATTGGAGGATTCAAGTTCTCTGATTGATACTTATGAAGGTGGCGACAACACATCAGGTTTTGTTACAAGCGTGTTAGCTGAAAATTTGTAGGTTACAAATGGCTTGCATCTGGAGAGTGAATTTCAGTCCAAATTTAATCCACGTAAGGGACAGATCCAAGGTAACAATACTGATATGAAACAAATGGTGCCTAAATATGTTCGATCATCTCAAAATGGTTCAGTTGAAGATAATGATATCGAGCCACATTGTCAATGGGATAAATTATCAAAAAAGATTGAAACATTTTCTTTTGAAGCCAATATCTTACAAGAAATATGTGAAGACAAAGCGAACCTTGGGATGGGAAAATGTCTCGTGCTAAATGAAGAGAAGTAGGAACTCATTGCTCAGGAGATGGACAGAGGTTGTCGAAATGATGCAATATTGAGACATATGTTTCTTGAATCATTGAACGCACTTGTTGAAGGTGGTATTTTCCAGTCTATGGCATCGAAGGTGCGGTCAGAGGGTCCATGTTGTCAGACAATTGGCTTAAGTTGATGGATAATTTTTATGGATTGTTAGTTTTCATTTATGTCAACAATTGGAGAGTGATAATGTTGATTGATGTTAACCCTTGGAGAAAGTCTGGTAGCGAATTTCGGTAGCACAAAGGTTTGGGTAATGGACCCAAGGTTGTTTCATTTATAATGGTATGAATTTTAATATATTTGAAGGTAATACTATTCTATATGGATATTACATGTCATGCCATTTCCGGTGGGATGTGGAACGTCACATAACTCCTCACGGTTAGAGAGTTATGGCCATGTGAAGTTGCAGAACCCAGGTTTGGGTAATGGACCCAAGTTTGTTTGATGGATAATGGTGTGAGTTTTGATATATTTGCAGGTAAGACTATTCTATATGGATAGTACATGTAATTTCATTTCTGGTGGTATGTGGAACGTCATGTAACTCCTCACGGTTAGAGAGTTATGGCCATGTGAAGTTGAAGAACCCTCATGAGTCATCTAAAAGCCCCAAAAAGTTAAAGTAGTCAAAGTGGTTTAAGATATTTAGAAGGTAAATAATAAAGTGAAGTGATGATTGTACTTTAATTCAAAGTGAATACAAAAGAAATTATTTAAATAATAAAGTTAATGGAGAAATTACTAAGTGGAGAAGTGGTTAGAAGTGGGTTAGCCCTAAAATAAGGAAAGTGGTTTAAGATGGTTAGAAGGTAACCCCTTGAGGTAAAGTGAAGTGATGAGTGTACTATAAGTCAAAGTGGATACAAAATAAATTATTTAAATAATAAATTTAATGGAGAAATTACTAATTGAACAAGTGGTTAGAAGTGGGTTAACCCTAAAATAAAGAAAGTGGGTTAAGATGGTTAAAAGGTAACCCCTTGAGGAAGCTACATGAAAGTATAAATAAGAGGAAAGGATCTCTCATTTTAATCACACTTGAGAATATTGAATATCTATAGGTGACTGAGGTAACCAAAGGATATCGAAGTCAAATTTCAGAGGGAAGGTGAAGTAAAAAAGGCCAAAATTCAAGGGAGGATAAATTCTTTTGATGATGTTTTCTAAGGTATGTTATTTACAGATCATCTCACCCTTTTCACAAGAACTTTTTTTTCTAGAATGATTTAGACCGTGAAATTGGGAGGTCGTTGAGGAAACATATCCAAGTAACTGTAGTAAAAATTTCATCTTGTGGGTTGTCGTATTTTTGGAGCTACACCCCGTGAAAAATAGGGTTTGTGGCTAGTCCTAAAACTAATCTAAAACAGGTGTTTCAGGTAAAAACTTCATAACTTATTCATAAAAGATCCAAATTTAGTAAGACCAAATGTTTTGGTTAAAGTATAGTCTTTAGTATTTTGTATACAATTTCCAGATCCTTACAACAAATATTTCGTGCGGGGAATTCTCTACAAGTTAGCTCTATAGAATAAGCCAAAATTCGACAAGGTATGTCATTTTTTTTATAACTCCTTTTCTGAGAAGTTCTAAGTAGTGACGTCTAGATGAATTGCATAAAAGACAATGAAGAACATTGTGTATCATTTTCATACATTTATTCATTACAGGTACATAGTTATGATTATTGCAAGTTAGGGTTGTCGACTAATCCAAAACTAGTCATGTGAGACTAAAGTAAAGTTTGATGAAAATGATAGTCTCATGTTGTTAAAGTTAAGGAAGGTTTGCAGGTATGTGATCATATACATCATTTCTATTACAGAGTTACAAATAAGATTTGGATGATGAATTTTGGTTGAGGTACATGTTGGATACATGGTTGAGACAAGTAGTTGATGAGTTGGCACATACATGGGGTGTATAGTTGATTATGTTGGTACATCTTGATGAGTCATAGCTGATGAGTAGTTGATACATGATTGGTACATACTTGGTACATGGTGAGAGGCACTTGTTAGTATTATTGTTGACACGTGGTTTAAGGATAATGTGGCATTCTTATATTGGTATATTATTAGAAGCACATATTGATCTTAGTGATGATTATGAGTTGTTGAGTTATGCTTGGTTGATGCACATATTTGAGAGTTGTCTTGGTGAGTAGATCTATTTTGATTGATAATATTGATGAGACAGGTTGTTGTGATAGATTCTTTGGATAGGTTGTTGTGACAGGTTATTCATACAGGTTTGGCGCATGGTCGATGCACTTGTTCATGGTACAGGTTGAGGTACAGGTTGGTGCATGGTTGATGCACTTTTTTATGGTATAAGTTGATTACAGGTTGTTTGGTACAGTTTGGTGCATGGTTGATGCACTTATTTATGGTTGAGGTTGATTACAAGTTGAGGTACAGGTTGATTCATGGTTGATGCATGGTTTAGGTTATTGGTACAGTTTGTTTGGTGCAGGTTGATTGGTACAGGTTTATAGAAGTATATCTCATAGTGATGGTGTGACAGTGATTCCATCATTCTACTTCTACATCAGGGCAGTTGGACAGGGCAAGGACACGTGGTTGTAGCCACCTTCTGGTTGTAGCCAGAGAACATAGGGGGTTATAGCCTCCTTATGGTTGTAGCTAGAGAATTGAAGAGTTGAAGCTTCCCTCATGTTGTAGCCTGAGAAAATAGGGGGTTGAAGCCTCCTTCTAGTTGCAGCTGGAAAATAAAGGAAATTGGTGCTTCCAATGAATGTAATTCTTAAAGACATATAAGAAAAATCATTTTGTGGTTTTCTCCTGCTTTGGGTTTCCACATAAAACATTGGTGTATTGTGTATGTGTGTGGTTGCTCATTTGTTCATTGTTTATTTACTCTGCAACTATTGGATGATAATGCTACATTGATATAACATTTTCATTTTATGGTGAAAAGGGAATAAATTGCTCTATTATTGATTCACCCCCCCTCTCAGTAATCCAACACATGTGAAGCAACTCAAGAGGTGATTGATATATTAGAAAAGAAGAAGACATAACCTAACTTTGCTCAACATTTAATAGCATTACATGCATTTGAGAATCTTCACGAAACTAAAGGAGCAGAGCTTTTGAGCACGTTTCACATCTCCAGGATCCAAATATATTTTCCATGAGGCACATAAGTTTGGGTTCATGAGAGATCAAATGGAATATAAGAATTATAAATACGTATCCAAATGAAGAAAGTGCAAACAAATGACACGGGGATAATAAAAGCCAATTATTTTTGTTTAATAATATGTTAAGATCGTTCCTAGATAGTTTGAATTTGGTTTATAAAACTACTTAACTAAAGGAACTGTCCACCAAACGATATAAAAGAAGCAGCACCCAACAAGCAAAGAGGAGGAAAATTTTGGGAGTGAAAAAGTTTTAGGAAAGAGAATTTTAGGAGAAAATTCTGACAGAGATATGCTTGGAGCAGTGAGGTTTTGCTTTTAAATTTATCATCCATCTTCTCTTTCAGTAGAGATTGACGGGATTGTCGGCAGCATGAGGTCTTGTGAAGCAATGAATGGATGAAGCGAGCATAAGCTTTGCAGGTTTTATATAAGGTGAACTATTTTCTTGTCAGTGGTTGTATTTAAGCCCGATTTGATTTCAGCGCTAACCAATTTATGATGTGAAGGTCCACACCTTGTGTTACTACCGCCATCGCTCCATCCCATTTTGGCTAAGCTTCTTTCTTTTCGCTATTGGTCTTCTATTGTAATCTTGTTCTAGATTGGCTAAAGACCATATATGTAAAGCTTCTGTAGAGCCTGGTTATTTATGTATAGCCTAGTTATTTTTAGGACTCAAACTAAATAAAAATGTTTCTAAAATTTAGTTTAGAATTTCTTTTAATGATCTTCTTATACTTAGAATAAACTAGGAGTAAACAGTAACAACATAATAAATATAATAACAGAATAATGATAGAAGCAACAACAGAATAATGATAGCAGCAACAACAGAATAATGATAACAACAACAGTAGAATAATGATAACAACAACAACAAAATACATACCTCCAACTGCAGGTTGGTTTATCTAGTTCATTTTCTGTCTAATCCCGTTCTTGTTCTTACCCAGACTAAATATTAACCTCCCAGCCAATTAAAAATGCCTCTATGACTCCCTAGCTCCAGGAATCCTTGTGGTTTCCTGGCCCCCGAGCCCAAAATTCCCAGCAACATCAGTGCCCTGTGAGAGCTTTCCCAAAAACCATTTTTCCCATTTTCCTCCTCCTCCTCTCCCTCTTTGAAATTCGAAAATCCTCAAACAAAAATAAGATCCCTCTTCCAAGTCCTCCCCTTCTTCCTTATCCTCCTCTCTCAAATTCCCCTCATTAATTCCCAACAGCCTTATCCCCCCATTAATTCCCAACAACCATATCCCCCCATTAATTCCTCAATAGTCTTATCCCCCCATTAATTACTTCACCCACATTTTAATAATAAAAGACTCATTAATATATTTTAATAATTAATTAAATTAAAATTAAAAACTATGATAAAATTAATCAATTTGGGTTGTTACATACACCTACCCTTCAAGAAACTTCGTCTCGAAGTTAAAGTAATTTACAATACAAGGGTAACAACACACAATTCATACATCTGCAATAAATAATCAACATCATCAATTTAAAACACTTATACATACTAGTATACATTGTGCAAGGCATACATGTGTAGCTAGCGCATACAGTACTCGTACATGTACTAATGAAAATAATTATCACACCTGAAGTAATTATTGTATGCATCCATTCCAATCAACAAGACCATTCATTTCATAAAAGATAGTAAACTATTTAAATGTTCACGAAATTCCTCATTTACAATAATTTAGCACAAACTACATTCACTTAGATAATTTTAGTTTAGTTAAGTAAATATAAATACACACACACACACACATATATATTTATTTATTTATTTTTCTTTTTCAAAAAGAGGAAATCAAGAAATTATTTTATAAGGCGAAATCCTCACACACTCTCAACTACTTTTATTCATCCTTCCTCCCTAAATTACTTCCATCTTCCATCCATATCCTTCCTATGTTGGACTATCTTGGAGCGTCAACTATATTGACCTAACTCCAAATAGAACTCGTAAGAAGAAGTGTAAACTCTCTTGACCAAGCTTCCCTAGCAGGCAACTGACAGTCATCATCACACGTCTAGGGGAGCGTGAGCTAACACCGTCCTCCCATGACTCCAGGTTTCAGAGGATAAATGGTAGTAAATGCCTCCACCCCTTTTAATAGGACTAGGGTCCGCACCCTACCATGGAACATACAGTGGCACTGTGTTGCTAGGAATTGTCATCGTATATTCAGTTTTAGGCAGTCTCGTCACCACAAAAACCTACACTTGTCCACATATCATAGCAATGCATTTGAACCAATATAATTTCACATACAAAATTTATACCATACTGTTTCCTGGTCGAAGTTCATGACATCAACCTTTTATCATCATTATTCTTTGTCTATTTCATAGCCTCTTGAACTGCAGATTAGTCTATAACACAAACTCATACATATCTATGCATTATCATCATGTAAATGCATTTAACCATAATTTCAATTCGGTATCCACGTACCATCAACTTTAAATGTCAAAATTTTCAAGTTAGAATAGATTGCATAATATCCATCATAATTTAAATAACGTTAAACACCCATAGAATTGACATTCACATAATAGTTTGCATAATATCCATCATCATTCAAATAATGTTAAACATTCATAGACTTGACATTCACATAGGTTCACATGCCTTAAAAGTTCAAGTGTATCATTAATAGTTTCACAGTGAATAGAAAATAAAGGTGATTAGGCCTTAGGTAATTATAGTTGCCTAATTCAAAAGGGGCATTACAAAGTGCATACATGCTTCAAACGGCACCATGTCCACCCCGCCTTAGTGAGCATCTCTAGATAGAGAATAAATTTCTTATTAGGGTCCATTCCACACTCTACAATTACTTGTCTTAAAGACTTATTTTCTCACAATTTATTTTCATATGTTTCAACTTTATATCCTTTATACCCACATGATAATTACCAACTCTAGCCTCTAGCCATTTCTGGTTGCGTCATTAGAACTTTTCAAGTTCCTTCCTCTTACTATGAAAGAAGTTCAGTAGTCGGATGAACATTCCTATCATTTATCATTCAACTTGTATATTGGTTTCCATTAAGTAATAGAGAAAAATTATCGTTAAGTGAACATTGTAGATGTTACGTCGAGTATGCATTTATTCTTGAAATTTTGATTAAATTGAAAAGTCATCTTAACATAAGGTGGAGACAGATAATAATTTTTTGAGTCACTTACACTCATTGCCATTATTTCTTAGTAAGGAACTCAATTTAACTCAACAAATCAATGCATAACCAGCATAAGTTGGGTTAAATCACATCAATCATTAACAATTTGTCCACATATCATACCACCACCCATGATGTAATAAAACATCTCATCCCATAATTTCCATTATCATTTTGAACTCAAGTTCTTTGTTCGCAACATAGGCCCTTATGGTATCACCTAGGATTTTATTATATTAGTACTCCTTAACATATTTTCTAGAGTTCATTAACATTCCTTATACGATATTTTCTTATGTAACATCTCTTTTACACATTTGCCATCTATCATTACATTTGTTTTCACTTCTTATTTAAGCACGTCATCATTTCTTAACTTAAAATATACTTTTCATTATTTGTAAACTCATCATCATATTATTTGGTTATCTCATAAACCTTTTATTGCTTACTCCAACTATTACCTTTTTATTTTTAATAATACTTTATGCATTTACAATCCACCTTGAATTTAATTCTAACTCTGTATTCAACCTCCCTCCTATTACCCTTTATCCACCTTTCTATCACACTTAAAAAGATCATCAAATAGCCCAATCACTAGTGTTATTTTCTTGGCATAATATCTTTAATCAACCACCCGTGATCCAACGTTCTTATTACAAACACAAGTACTAGTTTTATTTATTATATTCATCCACTTAACCTATGTTGATTTAATTTATTATGCACCTTATTCTTTAATCTTACTTATAACACATCTCACACTTTTTCATATACTTTGTCTATCTACATTCACTTATTATTTTAGTGTCTTCGCTTACTTAACATATTGTGCCTCACTTTCTTCATCGTTTGAATTATTACTATAATCACTAAATACATAATTTTGCATAGTCCATTTCTTGTCATGTATTTTAACTCTCTTTAACACTTATCTATTACTTTATTGTTAACTTATATATATATATATATATATATATAACTACCACATTTATAATTTAACTCATTATACTTAATTTCATATTATTCATTATATGTATATGCACTATTTTACATGTACTTGCTAAGAAAAATAACAAGTATGGGTATAATAGTGCATATACATATGATCAATAATATGCAATTAAATATAATGAGCTAGATTATAAATGTGGTAGTTACAGTATATATATATATATATATATATATATATATATATATATATATATATATATACACACACACACTNTATATATATATACACTGTAACTACCACATTTATAATCTAGCTCATTATACTTAATTGCATATTATTATATATATATATATACACTGTAACTACCACATTTATAATCTAGCTCATTATACTTAATTGCATATTATTGATCATATGTATATGCACTATTGTACAAGTACTTGGTATTTTTTTTCAAATTTGCTTAGCATCTTATGTTATCTCCCTCCTCCTTTAATATATATATTTTGTATTGTCATAGTCACACTTCCTTCATAACATTACTCATTATTTTACCTCATTTAAATCTATTTACTTATGTCTCTCATTTTATACTTATATTATTCTTGTATGCCCAATCCTTTATCTATATACTCCTTACATTATTTATAACTATTTTTTCATGTTATCCTCTTATATCATATACTTACTTGGCATAATAGTTGTATATTTACATGCCACGTCTTCAATTTCCACTATTGCATTCTTCCAAAAAAAATTGGTATTACCCCCCAATCTTTATAATTTTCACTCATTGTATATCGTACTACAAACTATTTACTCAATTTACATATCACTATGTTACACATCCTATAAATCCCATTAACCCAACCTCTTGATAATAGTATAATATTATACTACCCTTCAATACACATACTATCACAATTTATAACATTTCATGGCATATCATAACCAATATCGATTCTATCTTTTATTTCTCACTTCATGTATTTCTTATATCTTATCTTATAGTAATGTATATATATTTATGTTCAAAAAAAAATCCTTATATATTTCATATATAATTATTTTATATATATAACATTATATTTATTCATGTAATTACATGTATTTATAGTCAACATTAAGCTACGTATATTTTCATTACCATTATTACTATTTGTTATCCACTTACGTATATATTAATCAGAACTAAAGGGTCATTTTGTCTAGATCCAATATTCCACACATCTATCTATATATCACTACAGACTAAGGGATGTCTCTAAATAAACATTCATACTCAATTAAATCTCTCTAGATACCTTATAGTTTCTTCAATTTCTAGTGTTGCTATGCATACCTACTAATTACCCTAACTTACCTCTTTAACATGCATCAAATCCTTCCTTCTACAAAACCTTTTTATAACCTTACAATGTTGATTAATTATATAATATTTGTTACACTAATTAATTATATATATATATAACTTATAATATACAAAATTTTATTAATATCACATTTCTCATATACTATTATTACCATTGTAATATATTATTATTACCACTATAACTCCATTTGTTTAATACTACACTTTTCTTTATATACTTAATACTCTTATCTTAAGATTAAATAGTCATCATTGCTTCATTATATACATTATTACTATAATTGTTATTTTACTTCACGTATCTATTCTATACCTTAACTATCCATATTACACAAAATGAATGAAGACACGCAGCCTGCATGACACGGCTTTGCATGTCACCCACGTGCTTCTCCCCCATCCCTTCCCACAACAAGACCAAACCTAAAACCCTAGGTCGCACACTCCCTCGCTCATTTCTCTCTTTTTCATTTTTTTTTCCACTCTGAGTTTCTCTTTTGCTCAGGGTTTCTCTTTGGTTTGGTTCCTGGTCTAAGAACGGTTGTGGCTTCATGGTTGTCTACTTGAAGGACATAGATGGGTTGGTCATTCTAATGCAGGAGCATCGTTGTCATTCACGCATAGCAAGACCCATCAACGTCTAGGAATTTGTACGAGAGCTCAACGCTGGTAGTTACAACAGACATTTTGAAGGCCACCTTAACTCAGCACTAGAATTAATCCCTTGAGGCACGCTTGAAATCAGATCGGAAAATTTTGGAGGCATGCTTGGAGCGAAGTGGGAGTTTCCACTATGGCTCTGGAATGCGACTGATCTAGATAGTCGTTAGGATAGTCTTAGAGTAGACACGTAGTCAGGGGGGGGCTAAGAACCCTCTGAGTTAAATAGATGCTTTGTAAGCCCAAATGAGGCTAGTTGGTTAGTAGTTGGTTGCATACGGTTGTAAGATGATCACAGATAGCTGCAAGTAGAAGCCAGTTCACCTAAATTCTGGCAATAAACAATTTGTGCAAAGTTATTTTACCAGTTTTGAGTCACTAACTTGAAACTTGGATTATGAACAATTGAGAAGGTATTTTTGAAAACTGGAGGAGGTTTTTGTTCATAACATTCCAAACAACAAAAACCTCTCTTAGTTTTCCAAAATGTGCTATGGTTTGAGAGATATTAGACATATAAGTGGTGCTACCAACTATTTTACAATGACGCTACCTAATTTCCTGTAGCGGTCACGGTTTTGATATTCGCCTTGTTGGAAGGTTGCCACTTGTCGAGGATTCGAATGGATTCTCAAGGATCAGTTAGATTTCAAGGGACACCTGCACCTAAGATTTAACTCCATCAAAGGCCTCATGCATGAGGTGGAAACAATTTATTAATGACTTCCAACAAATTCCTGAAAATTAGCAGTTTGTTGGATTTTTGTCTCTTTGATTGTTACCACCTATCTCCAAGGCTTAGAATCCAATGGAGGAGACGGGATTCGACCTCCTAAGGTTATTTGGATGCTATTTTCTATTTAAGCAAGGAGATCTCTTGAGGATAGGGAGTTGGATTCATGATCCAAGAGAGGAGAGAGCTAGAGGAACAATTTATTTGCTCAATTGTAAGCCTGAGGGCCTGTTGTAATTAGCATTTATGCCATTAAAGATTCATGAGAGTTGATAATCAGACTTTGTGTTCTTTGCTATCATTCTATATTGTCATCTTGCTTGAATAATATTTACATATTTTGAAGATCAAACGTTGCCTTTGGTTAATGAATTCATGAGTTGCAAAGGATTTGTGGCAATTGTTTGTTAATCACAGATTATTGTTCAAGCACTCTTCAATCTATATTACAAAAAATATCTTTGTTATGTGGTTATTCTTCTCTTTGTTTACCTTCTATTCTTCTATCCATCTTTGCATAAACCTTTTTTCTGGTAGGCGACTTGATTTCCTTTGATCTGTAGGAAGTTGTGACTCCATGCCCAACGGAATGTATTTGCAAGACTCTAATGCCCTCCTTTTTACTCTTCTCTTGTTGATCCACCTATTCAAACTATTTTAATCCATTTACATTTCTATGTTACCAAGCTTACTCTCATTTGCAGTCTGGGAGTGAATCTTGGAGTGTTAACATAAATGATGTCGTTGTCGGGAACGGAGATGAATGAGAGATCTTCCCTGGGAGAACGACATTGATCAAAGCCATCTTTTGATGGTGAACAAAGAACTGGTCACATATCAGAGACTACATCATTCACCTGGCGACTCCACTCCATGAAAGAGGAACTTGTTGGCGACTTCACTAATATGGGATAGCAATAGCAATGGAAGCTATCTTGGCTCAGAGGTTTGCACCTCTCGATTTTTCAGCTATTCCTGGTTTTCCTAATCCTGTGCCTTCTTTCTCAGAATGCCCATACTTTCTTCCTATATTCCATGGAGACGAAGGGGATATTCCTGCCCAACATCTCATAGATTTTCATCAGTGCATAGATCGATTGAATATCTATCATGAAGATGTTTGTATACTCATTAAACAGTGATGCTCGAAGATGGTATCAATCACTATCTATTGCCAGCCTATCTTCTTTGCAAGAATTTCATGCAGTTTTCCATAAGTATTGCGAGAGGTATTATTCTTCTGATATACTTCTTGACGATTGTTGTGAAAAGTTCAAGTCTTACATTCAACGGACAATAGAGTATTCTTCATGTGATAAGCTTTGTGAATATTTTGATGAAAGAGAAATTAAGGAAGAGTTAATTCTTAAAGAGAATACTACAAATCCTTATATTCAAGAGATTTTTTAAACTTCGGATAGTCTCGTTCAAAATGAAATTGATCATGAAATGATTGGGGATAGTAATGTTGAAGACCAAGATCACGGTGTTTCCCTTGTCTCTAAAGTTTCAGAAGGTGTTGAAGCAGAAAAGATAGAATTTGTGGCAAATTCTATTCTTCATGTACCTTTCATTTCAGATCCTATTGAACAACAATATGTTGGAAATATTGAAGAACTGCAAGAAAAGTTGATCCTACATTCATCACCAATAGTTGAGAAGTCATCTCTGCAAATCAACAAGCTTGCATTCACTATGCTTGAAACTAGATCTATAGACAATAACAAACAACCTATGATGAGCAGTGAAATCAACCAACAACCATGTTCAAATTTTCAGGTAGCAGAAAATGACATCCATTATCAGGAAGAGGTATTTCTTTACAGTTTCATTGATCCTTTTGTTGATTATTTGGAGTCTTTGAGTAGTTCGAATGCCAAATTCTTTATGTCAAAGGAAGGCTGGTCATGTTGCCCTTTTGAATTACATATCAGTATTCTATGGTTTTCTACATTCATCGTTTTCAGATCAAGAGATTTACTAATCAGTTAGATACTTGTATGGCTTCATTGGAAGCATGATTTTACCTAATCTAGAGGAAGCAGTTGATTAGATAGAAGTAGGAAGAATAAAGTTCGGTTCTCGAGCAGTTTGTTTACAGTTAGTTTTCAATTTCAAATAAAGAGCAGAGGCATTCTCAGGCATGCAGGTTTCCTGAGAAGAGTTGAAGATGGATAAGGCTACTAATCTACAAGAGTTCTTAGAGCCTCACAGGGAGGACTTTATCCCCCATGGAGCCTATGTTAGCACAAGATCGGTTAAGGTGCCAAATGTCAAGAACAAGCATTGACGACACTCTCACAAGGTTCCAAGCATCAAAAGCACCCATGGATTTATGCTACCGAATTTCACGGAGACACATAGGCGGGTGCTACCAAATTCTGGTAGAAAACGAATTGTGCAGAGTTATTTTACTATTTTTGAGTCACTAACTTGAAACTTGGATTATGAACAATTGAGAAGGTATTTTTGAAAATTGGAGGAGGTTTTTGTTCATAACATTCCAAACAACAAAAACCTCTCTTATTTTTTCAAAATGTGGTACAGTTTGAGAAATATTAGACATAGAAGTGGTGCTACCAACTGTTTTACAACGACACTACCTAATTTCCTGTAGCGGTCATGGTTTTGATATTCGTCTTGTTGGGAGGTTGCCACCTGTCAAGGAGAAGTTGAATGGCTTCTCAAGGATCAATTAGATGTCAAGGGGCACCTGCACCTAAGATTTAGCTCCATCAAAGACCTCATGCATGAGGTGGAAACAATTTATTAATGACTTCCAACAAATTCCTGAAAATTAGCATTTTGTTGGATTTTTGTCTCTTTGATTGTTGTCACCTATCTCCAAGGCTTAGAATCCAATGGAGGACATGGAATTTGACCTCCTAAGGTTATTTGGATGTAATTTTCTATTTAAGGAAGGAGATCTCTTGAGGATAAGGGGTTGGATTCATGATCCAAGAGAGGAGAGAGCTAGATGAACAATTTATTTGCTCAATTGTAAGCCTGAGGGCCTGTTGTAATTAGCATTTCTGCCATTAGAGATTCATGAGAGTTGATTATCAGACTTTGTGTTCTTTGTTATCATTCTATATTGTCATCTTGCTTGAATAATATTTACAGATTTTGAAGATCAAAAGCTGCCTTTTGTTAATGAATTCATGAGCTGCAAAGGATTTGTGGTAATTGCTTGTTAATCACAGATTATTGTTCAAGCACTCTTCAATCTATATTACAGAAAAGATCTTTGTTATGTGATTATTCTTCTCTTTGTTTACCTTCTATTCTTCTATCCATCTTTGCATAAGCCTTTTTTCTGGTAGGCAACTTGATTGCCTTTTATCTATAGGATGTTGTGACTCCATGCCCAATGGAATGTATTTGCAACAGTCTGATGCCCTCATTTTTACTCTTCTCTTGTTGATCCACCTATTCAAACTCTTTTAATCCATTTACATTTCTATGTTACCAAGCTTACTCTCATTTGCAGTCTGAGAGTGACTCTTGGAGTGTTAACAACCTCCATGAAAGAAGAAGAACTACCTTAAGTATCAATTATTGAGCCACTCTCAGTTTCAGATGAAGTTGTTGTTGTGATAGAATAAGAGGAGTTACTCTCAGATTTTAGCAACCGTAGTGAGGATGAAACAGTGATTCTTAGCCTCAAAGTAGTTGCAGGTCCAGAGTCTCAGTTCCAGAAGGAACAATTGTAGAAAGAGGAGAGGAAATACTCTCATGCAGTGAGATAGATAGTGCTTTGCATAGAGCATATAGAGCTAGCACATGATTGTGCAGATTGAGTTGCAGCTGAGCAAGTGCACCAGATTGGTACAATGTAATGTGAAAAATTGGTTTGAAGATAGAAGATAGAAAGATTCAGGTCTACAGGTTGAAGAAGGATCTGTACAAATTGAAGCGAGCTTCTAGAGCTTCATATAGCAAAATTGACAGTTTCGTGAAGAGTTGGGGCTTTACCAAGAGTAAAGTTGATTCTAACATTTACCTCAAGGTTATGAATGATGGGCCAATGATGTTGCTACTATATGTAGATGATGTATTCTTGACAAGATGAAGAAAAACTCATCACAGATTGCAAAAGAAGCTCACTACAGAGTTTGATGGAAGACCTAAATGCATTATCTCTTAGGTCTTGAAATTTGGCAGAGCATAGAAATGATCTTCCTTAACCAAGGGAAGTATGCAGTTAAAATTAAGAGGTTTGACATGTTGAAATGCATATCCATATACACACCCATGGAAACAAAATTGTAGCCCCTGGTAGATACCTCGTCAGAATTTGTTGATGCTACTTTGTAGAGACATAATATTGGTTTAGTGATGTATCTGACAAATATCAGGCCAGATATATGTTTTTCCTTGAGTCAGTATCTCGTAGAACCCAGACGTGTTCACCTTGATGATGCAAAACATGTACCTTAAGGGTACTTTGGATTTTGGTCTATGTTATACTAGAGATCATTACTTCAGGATGTTGTTTCAGTCTTGGGTTAGACATGATCTCATGGCAGAGTAGAAAGCAATTCGACATTGCTCCCAGCACGACAGAAGCAGAATACATTGTTGCATGTTCTGCCAGTTGTGAAGCCATATGGCTTCGAATGTTGCTGACAGATCTATTTGATCTGGAGATGGAGGCCATCGTGATTCTATGTGATAACCAAGTTGTATAAAGATGATGAAGAACCATGTGTTCCATGATGAGTCGAAGCACATAGAGATCCAATATCACTTCATCCATGATATGATGCAGAGGGGAAATTTAAAGCTCTGATGTGTTGGCACAGATAAACAAGTTATAGATGTGTTGATCAAGCCCTGGTCTCGTGTAAAGTTTGACCACTTTCGAAACAAGCTTGGTATAGTTCGAAAAGGACCTCCCTTGAAACAGGGAGTGGTGCAAATGATACTATGGTATCTTGATCAGTAGTGGTAGTTCCATTAGGATTTTATATCCTAGGGAATCTTATGATTCCTTGACGAATCTTTTGGATCTGTCAGAGTACCACAAAATGTTGTTGTGCTGCCAGCCTAGTGCTGAAGATTTCCAGCTTCGCATTGATGTTGTTGTGATGCCAGCCTAGTGCTTAAGATTCTCAACTTCGCACTGACGTTGTTGTGATGTCAGCCTCGTGCTGTGATGCTAGCCTAGTGTTGAATATTTTCAGCTTCGCACTGATGTTGTTGTGATGTCAACCTAGTGCTGAAGATTTCCAGCTTCGCATTGATGTTGTTGTGATGTCAACCTCGTGTTGTGATGCCAGCCTAGTACTGAAGATTTCCAGCTTCGTGTTGATGTTGTTGTGATGCCAACCTTGTGTTGTGATGCTAGCCTCGTGTTGAAGATTTCCAGCTTCGTGTTGATGTTGTTGAAATGTCAGCTTTGTGTTGAAGATTTCCAGCCCAGTGTTCATGTTGATGATGCTTCAGCCTTTGTGTTGTGATATTGTTGTTGTTGATGTTGTATCAGCCTTGTGTTGTTATTGATGATGATGATGTATTAGTGTTATACTAACCCATGTTGATGCAGATGATGATGATGTCACTTCAACTTCTTGTTGAAGATGATGTTGATGATGCCACTGCAGCGTCTCGTTGAAGATGATGATGATGATGTTATTTTATCTTTAATGCTGAAAATGATGATGTTACTTTAGCCTCATGCTAAAGATATTGATGATATTACTTTAGCCTCATGCTAAAGAAGATGATGATGTTACTTCAGCCTCATGTTGATGAGGATGATGATGCTACTCCAACTCCATGCTGTGAATGATGGTGATGACAAAAACTTTCGATGATTTATAGATATGTCAGTCAGTGTTCCAGATGTTGATGTCGTTGCCCTCTCTCTCTCTCTTGATGATGTTGTAGAATACCCTTCTTGTTAAGGGGGAGTGTTGAAATATTGTAACAGCAAAGAATATTCTACTTATTATTATTATTATTATTTGAGTCATTTAGTTATAGATCAAATCCCCTTTTGTGGATTGATCATGTTGGGCATTGTAATTGACCAAATCCCCTTTTGCGGATTGGTCAAACCCTAAATATATTATGCAAATTGAGAAGTCGGCCCCCAGACTAATTAAAGTGGTTTTAACCACTCAAAAATACAAGTCATCCCTACCCAACAAAGAGACACATTTTTAGCACCTACCAGTTTGTATAAATAAAGGAAGTCAGCACCTCATTTGTTCACTCACTCAGCTCACTCATCTAGTGCGCAAGTTTGAAGGAAGTTGCAGTTGTCAGTTGCCGGAAAAAGGAAGAGGGAGAGACGCTTTGCTCAATGGAGGATATTCTCTAGTGTTTGGTTTATTGTATTGGCATTGTATTGGCTATCTATATTAAGGAAGTTTTTGTTGGGTTTTCTTCCCCAAGAGGGTTTCCTGGGATAAATGTTGTGTATCTTGTGATTGTGTTTCTGTCAGTGATCCTATCTATGCTATGGTTATCTAGTAAATTGAAAAGAAACCTAATAATAGCTAAAAACTTAACAAATTGTACAATGGAACCCATCAATGGACCTAGGATATCAATCCCTCACTATGTCACACATGTTGATTAGGTGATAAGTTTTTGAAGAACCACTAAACAAGTTACATATTCAAAGTTCCCATTTGTAGTTGTTTAAATCAACATCATTAAAAGCAAAAAAGGAGAAAAGAGATGACGATGGAAGAAAAAAAAAGAAAATGCTTGACATTTGTTGATGGAAGTGCTTTGCCTTTCCGGAGATATAGGTATTTGCTAAAATGGCAGCTTTCATGGAGAAGTTAAAGAAGAAAACCTCCAACGTAGACACTAATAATATTGTGATATGTTGCTTGTACTCATCATTGTTACAAGAACCCACTTGTAGATTTTAGAAATAATATTTTTTGATGCTAGAATCACAATGCTACCAGGAAGCTCGTAAAAATATCAACAATTCCTTCAAGATTAGAACCATAAGACTTGTGCTACAGTACTGCAATTAAATTGTAGCCAAGGAGACAAACCCCAACTTACAAGCATATGTCTTCTCTCAATAATGAAGTAGATATTTTACTGATCATCTTCATCTAGATTTTATACATATTTCAACTATCACTGCAATTTGCGAATTACCAAACACTAACCAAAAAAATGTGTGAATTTATGTGTCAACCATTTTTTCCCTAAATCATGCAACAATGTAAGAACACAAGGCATGGATATTTCCCTAAGAATTGAATATACCTAACTTTATGATTTACTAGTTGATAAGAGGACAAGTGATGGCCATTGATCCTCATCTTTCGTGGAAAACAGAAGTTACAGCTATGCTTCTATTTGTAAATGTGTTGAACTGCACATAATAGATCTAGCTAAACAATGATACACACATTTGCAGAGAGAATTGGAAAAAGAAGGAGAGAAAGAATGGAAAGAATTCTCATTAACCGTTATGAATAATAAATAATTTACACATGATATATTATATATAACTTAATGAGTTCGACTTGAGGTGAACCAAGTCGTCATAGTGGTGGTCTAGAGTGATCTGGACACACACTAGCAGTTACGAGAGTGAACTGCCACCTATTCTAGTCCCTTAGGGAGTTACGGGAGTGAACTGCCACCTATTCTAGTCCCTTAGGGAGTTACGGGAGTGAACTGCCACCTAGTTGAGTTAACTAGTCAACTAGTCTTCAGTTAACTGACTAAATAGAAAGTAGTGAGGAGTTAACTCAAGGAATCAACGCTAATGCACCACTTTGGTGATGATACCAAGACAATGTCGAATTAGCATGGTGATGATCCCAATGCAATATTTAAACTCAACTCAACTAGTCAAACTGAAGTGTAAACTGAAAGAGAATATTCTCCAGGTGGAATATTCTCTCCTAAAATATAGGAGACTGGATAATAACTAATTATGACTAATAAACAAATAAAAACCTTAGGAAAAAGAAATCCTAGGTGTGTGTGAAGTAACTCCAACACCCCCCCTGAACATCACTATGGTGAAAATAAAGATTGGGTCCCGGTAACGAGGCCATGTTAGGTACCCAAGTACAAAAGATACATTGAAAATAAAGTGAGGAAAGAGAGAAAACCTCATGGGAAAACCCCCCCCTCAAGGTACAATGTATGTAAAAAAAGAAGAACTACAGTTGCTAGGCAACTGTGTCCTTCACTCCAAGACGACCTCGCAGAGAATGGAATTTCTGCTCAGTGAAGGTCTGGGTGAAAATGCTTGTCGTCTGTTCTGTTGAAGGACATAATTGTAAGTCCATGATCCCCTCTTGTACCAAGTCCCAGATGTAGTGCATGTGGATCTCGATGTGCTTTGTCCGATGCCTTTGAACTGGATCTCTACAGAACTTCAGAGTGCTCTGATTGTCACACCAGATGACGATCGGCTGATGAAACTAAATGCCCAACTCAGTGAGAAAATGTTGTAGCCACATAGCCTGAATGGTTATGTTAATTATCCCTCTGTACTCTGCCTCGGCTGAAGATAGAGCAATGGCAGCTTGCTTCTTGCTTGACCAATAGATAGGCCCGAAACCAAGACTAAGTGAATAACCAGATGTGGACTTGCGATCAATGCTATCGTCAACCCAATCATAATCAGTAAAACCAATGAGATCTAAGGTAGAGTCTATTGCATAATGAATCCCAAAAGTGATGGTGCCATGTACATATCGAAAGATATGCTTTGCAACTTTCCAATGTAGTTCATGCGGCTCCTACAAGAACCCGGAAACTTCGCCAACTGCATATGAGAGGTCTGGTATGGAGTGTGTGAGATACAACAAGCTCTCCACTAGCTGTCTGTACAGTGTGTTGTCAACCAATGGAGTCTCCCTGCCATCCTCAAGTTTGACTCCTGATAGGAAAGGAGTCAGAGCAGACTTGCAGTCTGTCATGTGAAATCTCTCAAGGAGATCTCATGCATACTTGGCTTGAGATAGTTTGATGCCTAATGCATCCTGACTGATCTCAAGTCTAAGGAAGAAGTGTAGCGGACCCATGTCCGTCATCAAAAACCTGCCATGAAGAATCATCTTCACTACATCTATCGTTGAAGTTGAGCAACCGGTGATCAACAAATCATCGACATACAGAACTAAAAGTAGAAGTGAATCAGTCATCCTGAGCATGTATACATTCAGGTCTGATTTACAACGCACAAAGTTCTGTGACAACAGGTAGGAGTCCATCTTGGCATTACCATGCCCTCGGAGCATGCTTGAGGCCATACAGTGATTTCTTCAGTCGACAAACCAAAGATGAGTCCTGCATAAATCATTGGGGCTGCTCCATGTAGATCTCCTCAGAGAGATTACCGTGAAGAAATGCATTCTTCACATCCATCTGATGGACTTCCCATCCCTTAGTTGTCGCAATGGCAAGTGTCAATCGTATGGAATCCATCTTCGCTACTGGAGCAAAGGTCTCATCATAGTCAATACCATGAACCTGTTGAAAGCCTTTAGCAACAAGCCTGGTTTTGTATCTGTTGATATGTCCATCCGCTGTGCTCTTGGTCTTGTAGACCCATCTGCATCTGACAAGTTTCCTCCCAGAGGGAAGGGGAATGAGATCCCAAGTCTGGTTCTCGATTAGGGAGTTGTACTCGTCCTGCATGGCAGATTCCCAAAAGGGATTTCCAGCAGCCTCGCCATAAGACTGTGGATTTGAAGACTGAACCAAGAAAAGATGTCTGGAAGGCAATGGTTTAGTGGCAGTGAGTGCAATAGGAGGCTCCTCTAAATCAGATCGAGTCCTCTTAGTATCGACTGGATCACCAACGAGATCCCCTGCATCCTAAAGAGTAATCTATGCCCACTTGGACCTCTGCTTTGGCTCTGCAACTGCATCTGGATGCTCTGACTCTGCATCTGACTGTACTGACTCTGAATCTGAATATGAATCCTCTGAGTCCTTTGAATCAGAGCTCTCGTCTGAAGAAGAGTCGACATGTGCATGCTCATCATCTCGAACAGGTGGAAGAGTGAAGGTGTCTGCATGCGGTTACTGAGGTACATGCAAGACACTTTCCTCGAATTGGACACTACGCTCAATGATGAGCCGATCCGAGGAAAGCTCAATAAGTCGATATACCTTCACACCGTCGAGGTATCCAACAAAAATGCACCCAGTGCTCTGTGGATCAAGTGCCTTCCTCTTTTCAGAGGGAATGTGGGCCCATGCACGAGAACCAAAAATGTGAAAGTGGGTCACTTCCGGTTTGAGGCCACTCCAAGCCTCGTAGGGGGTCTTATCCTTGATAGATCTATGGGGAGATCTGTTTTGGATGTATGTTGCACAGTTAAGTGCTTCAACCCATAGTCTCTGTGGTAGTGACTTTGCATGCAAGATGCCATCTCCTTTAGAGATTGGTTTTTCCGCTCAGCAACTATGTTTTGTTGCGGAGTGTAGGGAACTGTATGCTGCAACTGAATCCCTGCCTCATGGCAAAGATTGTCGATCTCATGATTCACATACTCTCCCCCGTTATCAGTTCAGAGGACTTCGATCTTCTTTCTAGATTGTGTCTCAACCAAAGCTTTGAAATCTTTGAGGTGTTGAAAGACCTCGGATTTTTGCCTGAGAAAGTAGATCCAAGTAAAACGTGAGAAATCATCAACAAAAATGAGAACAAACCTCGCTTTGTTGATGGATGGATGAGGAAAAGGACCCATAAGGTCACTGTGGATCAGATCTAAAGGTGTTGAAGCTCGCTAAGACTTTCCTTTGTCAAATTTCTCTTGAGGGTGTTTTCTGAGAGCACATCCCTCACATACTCCCTTGGAGAAATGGATGTTTGGTAGACCATCAACTAATCTATGCTTGCTAAGTTGTTGCATGTATCTGAAATTCAAATGTCCAAACCTTTCGTGCCATATCCTACTACTTTCATCACCATGAGTAAGCAGTAAAGCAGAATCAGGTTCAATGAATTCAGAAAATGTATACAATCTAGACTGATGATTTACCTCACCGGTAGAAACCCTGGAGTTGGTTTGCATGTCGAAGATGTCCACGGCATTTGGTGTGAATATGACTTTCTTTTCGGTGCCAGAATTCGTCATCTGATACACAGAGAGAAAGTTGACAGAAAGCTTGGGAACATGCAACACGTTCTCGAAGCTTCCGTTGGTAACTTCGACAGAAGAGTTGTCCCCCATCAGAATAGGAGGACCTTTGCATGCATCCAAAGAAGAATAGACTTCTTCTAAGGCAGCCATGTGATGTGATGCTCTTGAATCTACGATCCAAGCATTGGGAGAGAAGTTGATGGCAATCAACACATGGCTAGAATTGTCTTTCTTGGAATTCAGATATTTTGGCTTCTTCTTCTTTGCACCCTCGGGGATGTGATCTCTAAGGTTATTTTGTTGAAGTATCTGAGACATCAGATCTATTTTATTTTGCATGCATGCAGATTCCGAATGGAATCCTTTGTGATAGTACATGCATTTCTCTCCTTTTCTTCCCTTTTCTCCTTTGGATCCGGAGGCATCGGTGAAAGGTTTTGTGTACCCTTCTTTCTTCGTATGTGCATGAGATTTCCGCTTATCTTTATCTTTAGATTTTTGATATTTGTGGTTGCCATCATGCACAGTGAGTGCATGCACCATGTTGATGAGCTTGGTTTGCTCTTGTGTCAAGGATTCGATAAAGTCCTCAAGAGAAGGCATCTTCCAGGTGGCTCCAGAGGCGAATCTAGCAGTATGGAATGTAGATACGAATACTGAGAATTCAAGACCAAGCTTGGAGAGAATGGTGAGAACCATTTGTTTCTCCTCCTTCGATTTATCAACCCCGCAAGCTTTGAGTTGCGACAGTAAATCATTGAATTTTGTAAAGAAATCTTGGATATTGTCGAAGCTTTTTGGATCCAATGTGAGCAGCTCCACCTCCAGCATGTGTCCCCTCATCTCATCATGTTTGTCAAAGAGCCCTTCCAAGATTGTCCAAGCTTCATTGGGAGTCTTACAGAAAGATATATGAAAAAGGAGATCGAGTGAAATAAGACTGCAAATTGTTCTGAGTGCCTAATTCATGCGATTTAAGTACTTGGATTTTTCTATGGCTGATGTCAGTTCTGTATCTGTATTCATGGTTAACCTATACAACCCTCTGGATCGGAGATGTATGGCTATTTTCTCCTTCCATGCAAAATAGTTGTAAGGTGTAAGAATGAATTCTTTTTGGAATTCCATATTTCCGTTGTCTTCAATCTTTTGTACCTACAAAAAAATTTGGTGTAGCTTTTGCTTAGCAGTCTGTCGGCTCTGATACCATGTAAATGTGTTGACCTGCACATAATAGATCTAGCTAAACAATGATACACACATTTGCAGAGAGAATTGGAAAAAGGAGAAAAAGAATGGAAAGAATTCTCATTAACCGTTATGAATAATGAATAATTTACACATGATATATTATGTATAACTCAATGAGTTTCACTTGAGGTGAACCAAGTCGCCATAGTAGTGGTCTAGAGTGATCTGGACACACACTAGTAGTTACGGGAGTGCATTGCCACCTATTCTAGTCTCTCAGGCAGTTACGGGAGTGAACTGCCACCTAGTTGAGTTAACTAGTCAACTAGTCTTCAGTTAACTGACTGAACAGAAAGTAGTGAGGAGTTAACTCAAGGAATCAAGGTTAATGTGCCACTTTGGTGATGATACCAAGGCAAGGTCAAATTAGCATGGTGATGATCCCAATGTTGCATAGTGATGATCCCAATGCAACATCTAAACTCAACTCAACTAGTCGAACTGAAAGAGAATATTCTCCAGGTGGAATATTCTCTCATAAACAAATAAAAACCTTAGGAAAAAGAAATCCTAAGTGTGTGTGAAGTAACTCGAACACTATTACCTTTCAAAATTCAAAGTATCTTTCTACTTTTATATCCAATTATGGGACTTAGTGTGATTGGTTACTTTTTACAAACCCTCCTTAATAATCTTCATGTCAGAAGTAAGTTCCTATATGAACTTCCAAAGAAAAATGTGATAAAATAGCGTTCATGAAAATAGGCCCAACTTCTTGTGGTTATGTAGAAAAGAAAGTGCTAGAGTATTTATATGACCACAGTTTCCAGAAAATATTGGAGATCACGTTAATTCCCTCACTGATATTACCTATGTTGCACAGTGACTCGTCCCCCCCAAAAAAACCCACGTACTCGTCGTTCTCGCGTTCCAGGGACTTGGGGGCCCTTAGGAAATTTACCCAAATTGTTGGGAACTCCATCGGGGACTTGGGGACTTGATGGCCGTCCCCAAGATGTTTCGGATAGATTTCAGGGACATTTCAGATAGATTTTGAGGATGTTCTCAACAGATTTCAGGGATTTTTTGGGTAGATTTCAGAGATATTCTGGACATATATCTTTAGTCTTGACAGTCATGGAAATTGATGATTGCACAATAAGATCATTTTCCCCATCCATTATTTTTGTATTGCATTGAATCTAAATCTGTTGTAAAAGTTGCAGCTCAAAACATGGGTTTTGTTACTTGTATGATGGGTTTCGATTTGGGTTTTTGGTGATTTAAATATTGTATTTTCAGCAACAACGTTAGAAGTACAACAAACAAAGCTTATGTGTTAAAAAAACAGGAAATGCAAAATTTCAAAGAGATGATCCTTGTGGTTACTGCTATTGCTCTTCTCATTTTTATGGTTGCCTTCGCTTTTACATATTATACATGGGTTTCCAGGAGTCATCCAAGTCTAGTGCTTCAACCATCCCAACCTTAAGCAATGTGAAAACAATCATATAGTAGTGACTTTGATTGGGTACTGTTATCGCACGGTTTGTAGGAAGGGGTTAAGTAGCTTGAGTCAAGGCTTAAAACCGGCGTAACAGGAGCTTCCCCACCCACTGTCACCTCGATGGGGGGCTCTTTCTATTTAGGAGGGCTAGTCCAAGGGAGACGTCCCTATGTAATCTGGGTTTTAGAAGGGCTAAAGGGGTAATGGACCAAGTCAAAGAAGTTCTCTTTCACAGATTACTGCCAAGATGAGATAGTCAGAAGAATTCTTCCACTGGATGGCACCTGTTTGCGAGACAAGACAAATAAAGCTAGAAATGTGCTTGCAGTGGGTTAATACTTCATAATATCAATGACTATCCTCTAATATACATATGAGCAATGATTGGATATAATTATTGACGAAGTCAATGATTATTAAACAAAGATAAATATCTTATATTACTTCTTCAATAAGTACACCAAAAGATAAGAGCATTCAATGTGCAAAATTAGATCCTTATCATATCACAATGCTACAAATATCAAATCTGCTCATAGTAGATAATGTTGTTGCGTCACCTATATTGTTGCTGCAAGAAGTGTGACGTCAAGCATTACTTGATAGGTCAAAATGAAGACAATGAGTGAGACGTTTTGTCAATTAAGCCCACAGATGCAATCTTTAACTCAAAGTCAATCAAGAGAGATGACAAATGTCACAACGTTGCAAGTAGAACAGGAGATCAAAAGTGTGGCGTCACCTATATAATTTCTGTGGTAGGTTCTAGGGTTAGCTAGCCTAGAAGTGGACGTTTTGACAAATTCAACCAATGAAAACTTGTGAAACTCCTATGGCTATGATGAGATGACCAAGCCGCACCTTTCTATCCAAACATAAGTTCAAAATCAGCAAAACGTCATCTCATTAGGGTTAGTTCAAGATCGCTAGGGTTAGACGCTAGGTTAGTTAGGGTTTCAATTTTGAGAGTGTTTGAAAAGAGTTTAAGCATAAACAAGCTCAAAAAAAAAGGTTTATAGACTAGTGTCTTGGGTTAATGGAGTCAATTGAGGTGAGACTAATAGCTTGGAAGGCTTAAACTCAAGGGCAAGAGGATTAGGGTTTGATGGTGTTGCT
>ML776654.1:1359284-1370339 GCA_009831015.1 Picea engelmannii | reverse complement strand
CAACAAAATAAGGATTACTATACAAGAAAAGATGAAATATATCTATTACAAGATAAGCCGAAATCAGAATCAATCTTGAAGAGACTTAGAAGAAGCAAAGACAGAAAGAAGTCAGCAATCGAGAAGAAATTGGAAAAAGACTTCTGACATTTTGTAGAAGACAACAAGATGGAAGCGTGGACTCTATTATACATTGCAGAAGACAATAAGGATGCAGATGGAAGCATAGACTCTGTCAGACGGAGGGAGCCAATTATATGCACTCTTACATGAAGCAAGGGTTAGGAGGGAGCTAATCCTATGATCCATTGAAGATGATAAAATTAGCAGCCATGAAAAGACAGTACGTGTTCAGCTCAACCGCAGAAGAAGACCTCTTCGAAGAGAAGCCTTAAAGCATTCCTGGTCGTCCATCCAGATCCGTGATCCTATGATGAAAGGAAGAAGTGGAATCTCTAGGGCGTGGAATCTATAAGAAACTCCATGGACCCAAAGGTAAAAGAAAAGCATGAGGATTCCAAGAAAGAAAGAGGAACCAGAACAACCAGTCATTGTATCAAGAATCACAAGATTACCAGCCTGATATGAACTCACTAAAAGTAATCAAGCAGAAGAACTGAAAGTCGTGATGAAGAACAATGTATGACTTATGAATGAAAGCATTACAAGATCCAAAACCAGAGGTTCTCCCATATGGAAGGAGAAGACTATGATGATTACTTGTTCCAGTACACCAGACATATCACTGCACGAGTCATTATATCATCCGCAACATCCATGAGTTGGAATTCTACATCAGATAAATGCAAAGAATGTTCTCCAGAGAAATTGAATAAAGAGCGTATGAAGAGCAATCTCAAGACTTTGAGACATACAAGAAAGAGACTCATGTATGCATATAAGTAGAAGACAACTTGGTGGAGAACCTCCAGTGCACATCAGAAGCGTGGTGAAGATTTCCTATACCATCAAGATGACTACTCAGTAAATCAGATCTCATGATGATAGAAGAAGTGCTACTTGGATATGTTCCAGTAATCCAACTATGATATACTCTATCATCCAGATCTACATGAAGCCTTCACAGTGTTCCAGACTAAAGTCCAAGTATTACATTATCCATGATGAAGTCCAGAAAGGAGAAAGTGGTTCTCCAATATATATTCTCACTGATGAGCAGACAGCAGATATCCTGACAAAACCTCTATCCAGAATCAAGTTTTCATATTTCCGAGAGAAGATAGAGATCGTGGAAATAACTCCCTTAGTTGAAAGGGAAGATTCTCCAAGCTAGAAGAAGGTACGAACAAAAAAAATATTCTTGAAGAACATTTATTTTTGTGATTTAAATAACTCTCCAGTTAGGAGGGAGCACTGAAAACATTATTTATTTTTATAATTGAAAATTAGTCCAGATCGGACAGGTGCTTTCCTGTTCGGAAAGTGGATTGTGATTTTTTACGAACAGTGACTTCCCATTGTAGTTAACATGGGAGGTAGACTGATTGTTGATGTATCATAGACATCGACTTCCCATTGTGGTTAACATGGGGAGTGGTCTAGGACAGTCATTCTTCTTGGCAGTCACTCTGAGCAGTGGTCAAGTAGAATGGGCCGCCTCACCGGGCAGTCATTCTTTCGAAGTTCACAGTTGTGAGCAGTTTCGAAGAATGGTATGTTTTGGAGGTTGATGCAGGACAGACATTCCTTAGGGCAAACTCATTCTCTCCAGGTCACACTTTGTTTAGTGTCGAAAGAATGGCCTAGGGTGGGGAATGGTCTGGACAATTATTCCTTAGGGCAGACTCCTCTCCGGGTTACACTTTGTTTAGTGTCGGAGGAATGGCCCAGGGTGGGGAATAGTCCAGGCTCAGCAATCAGAGACAGTCATTCCTTAGGGTTTATACATTCTCTCCAGGGTGCACTTTAATTAGTGTAGGAGGAATGGCCCAGGGTGAGAAATGGTCCAAACATTTCTTTGGGTTTATACATTCTGTCCAAGGTGCACTTTAATTAGTGTAGGAAGAATGGCCCAGGGTGAGAAATGGTCTAGGCTCAGAAATCAAAAATAATCCTTCTTCCTTGTTTGTGAAGAATAGGGCAGATAGCCCATTGCTGATGAGGGCAGATATTCTTTCAGATCTCACAAACGTGAGTGAAAGATTGGCCCAGAGGATTCAGTTTATCTTTAACAATATTTTTCTATGTAGGATGGCATCAGATGATTGTTATGGAGACTAACTGTCTCCAGACAGTAGAGATATACTATTGTGGTGGATATGTTCCACTGTTCGTGAGGCAGATATTCTTTCAAAGCTCACAGATGTGAGTGAAAGATTGGCCCAGACAAATCAGTTTATATCATAACATTGTTTCTATGCAGGATGCTCTCAGATGTTTGTTATGAAGACTGTATGACAGTAGATGAGAACTACTGTGGTGAATATGTTTCATTGTTCGCAACCATACGTTGTTGATCAAGTACTTGTGTGTTACTTGATGTGGTAGTGAACCACTGGATTGTAGTTATGTACTACTATGAATAGACACAGTTGTGCTCTATCCTTGTTCTAATTGCCTTGAAGACTATCAGTAGTTTATTGGAGATAATGATCATCTAGATGGATGATGAACAAAGATTTTCCAGACAGAAAACAGTTTAGAACCCTTGCTCCTCTTGTATCACTCTATGGTGAGAGTGACTTATCCAACATCATATCTAACTACTCAGATGAAGTATGGTTTCGAGAGTTGATGCAGTTGATGGTGATGGTGATGCTCATGATCTAGTCATGAAATAGTCTAGATGACTATATTGATGCTACCGGGTAAATGGTATGTTTTTGTGCTCAAGTCCATTACCTGTAAATACCTCTCTAGCTAGGAGGGAGTGTTAATATTATGGTAGTTGCGGAAGGTATTTACTTCCACGTGTGAACCTGAGAAGAATAGAAGACTCCGGGAAGCAAGAGAAACCATAATGAGTTGGCTAATAACCCTAGAAGCCTTGTTGGCTCAAGAAGATAATTTATATTAGGCTATTAGCCTCCAAGAGAAGAAGTCAGCCAAAAATAATAATAATATACTGAACAGACACATATCCAGAAGGAGAAGTCGACCCCAGCAAAATTGGCAGGACTACTATAAATACATGGCGCTAATTCTCATTTGTAGCATCTCAGAATTGTAGTTCCCAGTTTGGTGCGCACTGCAGTTGCAGTCTTATGCGCAAGTTTGGAGGAGAGTTGCTGGTGCAGCTGTAGTAGCAACAAGTTTTCAGTATTGGCTTGAATATCTCTTGGCTAGGGTTTGGACTATCTGATCAGATTTTTGTGATGCGCTATCCTTGGGGAAAGGTGCGCTACTCTTTGTTTGGCTATCTAGCCTAGGGTTTGCTTCTGGAGGAATTCTCAATCAAGGTTAAGGTGCTCGGAGGGAGGCTTCGGCCTATGGTTGGGTGACGAGGGAATTGTCAATGGTAAAACGAGCACACCATCTTCTATATTCTAACAGTCCAAGATCTTCTGATTTATAAATTTCTCTTCTTACCTTTATCACATTTTTATTTATTAACTTTGCTACCTCTCCATTTATTATATTATCTCCATTTACTTATTTATTATTATTTAATCTCATGTCTTGAATCTGTTATTTCTTGTTTCCATTCAAAAAAGATCATTACTTTAATTTTCTTTTTAATATTAAAATTAACAGCACCCTTATTCTAATTTCTAATATTTAAATTAAATTAATTTTAATAGCTTTCCTTAAACTATAATCCTTCTCCTCTCTCTCAACTGCTAACTGATTAATTAATTATTTATTCCCAACGTTTCCTTTCCCTTTCCTCAATGGTTATCTCTTTTCTTTTATCGTATAAATCCATAACCCAACACTCTTTCCTATCACTTTACCTTTATCAGTCCTAATTATGAGTGGAGGGTCCACTCGAAACTTTGGATGTTTCAAAAACTTCCTACACAATTTCTACCAGAAAGTTTAAGCTCATTATGTCTAGGGAACCTGTCCGCCACGTGTTTGGCGTGTGTCCTCTTTTAGGACATGTGTCAAACACATGTCCTAGCATGTCACATGTCCGATAAGCAAGATATTAACATGGGGCCCCTAAGAGACGTGTATTTTTACTTAGGCAGTACGGCTAAATCTTTGATTTTAGGCCAAGCAAACACTTCATAATTGAAGTTTTCTGTAGGTTTTTATCAATGCCATAACGATCGTTTTTTCTCCTTTACAACCATTGATTTAATCACTTTGTTAAATATTCAAAAAGAATAGTGAAGTATATATATGGGCTTATTAAATTGAATATGCATGATTTATGAAAGCCATTTCACCAAAGAATATTTTCAAACATGTCAAAGTACCAACAAACCAAGATCTCGATATAACCAATAAAATGTATAACCTGAAATCTCCTATCTCGTCCTTGTTTTGCGCTACCTCCTGCGGACTCTCCTTCAACTATAAAAATCTCTGGAAATTCAAGATATGACAAAATGTGATTAATGTGAAAACACGAAAATTTGAAGGGCCAATTAAAAAGTAAGACTACTAAACATTCAACTTAATCACTCTTTTAAATTTCCTAATTTCACCAGCATCAAAGTCTTCAAGATAGGACACATGTAAGTACCATATATACATCTATCAAAATATAAATTGAGAGATACTTATAAAAATTTATTTTAAGAAAATTAAAAGATTAACTCCAAGCTAGGATATGACAAAACAAACAGAATGTGATACAAAGATAAGAGGAAGAAACAATGTTAAGCAGGTTCTCCTCACTGGTAAATCAAGTGAGATTTCTTCACAAAGTCCCAAGTTCAATCCCCCAAAAAACATGTTGTTGTGTTATTGTGGCCAATTGTTGTCATATCTCTCATTAATTGAGCCTAGGTAGATTGTTCTAGGAAGCATATCTCAATTGATGAGTCCAAAAATAGCTTAGGTGATTTTAGCCAAATCAATACCCCTCAATAGTGGCCTCTACTTGAAAGGTAGAGCCCAGTTCTTTAAACAAAGCACCATTTACCAACCAAAACAAATAGACAAAAACTCTGCTTCTTGAGCCATTGCTTCAAGTGTCATTCAATGTCATAATTGTTGAGTTCTGGGGTACCTTGGGAAGTGGTCCCCTTATGGTTGTGTCTCTCTAACCACAAGAGGGAAATGATTAGACCCTTGTACTTTACCTTTATGTTCTAATTTCACTTTGACTTAGGAGATTTAAGTCAAAAGTGAAATTTTGTCACTCAAGGCAAAAGTGACAATTAATTCCCTTTGTGGGTGAATTAAAGGACATAAGGCAAACTTAGGAAACTTAACCAAAAGTGGGTTTCTAAGTGAGATACATGTGAGAAGATCTCACCCATTGATTAGAGATGGCAAGAGATGCTCTTGGCCATCAATCTCTAGGTTTGGCTAAGGATGGCTAAAGAAGGGCGCAAGGCGCAAGAGAGGCATTCATTCTTGTTTTGTTCACTTGGAGAGTTTGGAGAGGAGCAAAGGAATGAGAATGGAGGCATTGGGTGGAGCTAGCTTGGGCACCTTCGTTCATGGAGGGCGCAAGGAGGCTTGAGGCTTCACTTATATGTGGTTTGTGCTATTGCTTGGTGGAGGGCACACTTGAGGAGGAGGGCGCAAGCTTGCAGGCACAGGTTGGAGTTGAGCTATTGCAGATCTGATTCGTAGAGTTTGAGAGAGCATTCAAAGGGAGCTTTGCATGCAAGGGCTTCTCAAACAGCCAAAGGAAAGATCAAGAGTGCATTAGTGGTCTAGCTTGGACAACAAAGAGGAGGGCACACTTCTTGGGCACATTTCACAAGGAACTTGCTAGCAACGCTTGAGAGGAGCTTGCTATGTGTACAGGCTCCATTGTATTTGGTTACTTGTTGTATTCCATGCTTGAGACACTTCATATCTATACATATATTCTAAACTGGTTTTCCCCAGGCGTTTTTCATTTTTCACTTGTTCATTTTTCATGCGTGCTTAGTTGTATATCAGCAGTAGGAACTTGTAAAGATCCTAGAGCAGTGTTATTTGTTTTATGGTGTTTGCATGTGCTAACATCAGTTACAAAACCACTTGCAAGGGCACCTTAAAAGAGAACTTAACCATCAGTTTGAAGGGAGTTTCAGTGGCAGAAATTTCAGACCTGTTTGCTGTCCTAAAACAGCATCAAGGACAGATTTGATAAAGTAAACTTAGAGCCCAACAAGAGGTCACAAGACAGGCCTGTTGGGAATCCTTCTAGTTCCTCAAAAGTGTACATGGTATCAGAGCCTAGGTGGCTAAGAGTTTGCTGATTTGTGAGCATACAATGGGCAGTTTTTTGGACTTTTTTGGACAGTGTGGGAAGCCTCTTTTCACACCTGTGTCTACAGGAGTGAGGTTGTACTCTTTTGCAGTGTTTAGCATCAGGTTGAGTTTCAGTGGGCAGTCATATCCGTGACTCAGATGAGGGCAGAGGATAGGCTAGCCGGAGCTAGGAACTGGCCCCCTTGGAAGACCAAGATAGTATTTGTCTTGGGAGGATCTTGAACTATGGGATATAGTTCAAGCTCGTTCTCTTGCTAGTAGAAGAGTTCAGGAAGAGGAACACCAAGGCTAAGAGGACTATCTGTGATGCGGTGAGAGACTTTCCATACCCAATTTGATTGGGAAGGAGTTTGCCTTTGAGATGTGGGACTCATTGTGCAAGCTCTACCAAAGTCCTAATAAGAGCCGGAAGATGGTTCTGCAGGAGAAGCTTAGAAGCATTCAGATGCTCAAGTCAGAGTCGGTGACCTCATACCTCAGAAAATTTACATAGACTCGAGATGAGTTGGCAGCAGTTGGGGAGATTGTGAATCCCATGGTTTTGGTGAGGACAGCCTTAAATGGCTTCTCCAAACCTTGGGGGTCATTTGTGCGAGGCATTGTGGCCAGGGAGGCCATGCCCAGTTGGGAGAGACTCTGGGACGACTTCGTACAGGAAGAGTTGAGATGCAGTTCTGGATCTTCAAGACAACAGCGTCTTGCAGAGGGTGATGAGGATCTTTCTCTTTGGACAAACAGCAACAAGAAGGCCGGCAAGAGTGCTAGACAGGGTCCCAAGATTGGGGCCAAGCCACAGGAGAGTGGCAGTGGGCAGAAGAGAGATATGAGCAAAGTGAAGTGCTTTGCTTGTAAGAGGATGGGGCACTATGTTAGACAATGTCCCAACAAACAGAAGAAGAGGTTTGGTGGTACAGCAGCTACAATGGATGAGGAGGAGTTTACGACACAGTTTGAGAGGGAGTGTGCCTTCCTTATTTGTTGCACAGCAGTTGAGATGACACCCAGCATCTGGTATATAGACAATGAAGCTTCGAGCCATATGAGGAGTGTGAGAGAGCACTTCACTGATCTCAGAGATCCTGAGTTCTAGATGGAGATTGCACTTAGAGATGACACCATTGTCAGAGTTGTTAGGCATGGCACAGTGACATTTCAAATGGATATTATGCCACCCATATTGCTCATGGATGTGTTGTACGTCCCTGGGCTAAAGAAGAATCTCAGAGGGACAGAGGTCCTCATATACCCTAAGGGATCTCATCTCACCTCAAAGCAGGTGATTGGAGTGAGGGATGGTAAACTGTATAGATTACTTTTTCATCCCTCGCATGCCTTGGCAACGAGTAGCGAGAACAGTAGTCAATTATGTGAGTTATGGCATCGGAGGATGGCTCACCTACATCATGGGGCTCTTGGAGGGTTGAGAGAGGTTGTGACCTAAGTGCCATAGTTCAACGTAGAGCATCAGGATGTGTGTAGAGGGTGTGCCCTTGGTAAGTTTATCAAGGTTGTTTTCCCCAGCAGTGATAGCAAGTCTGCTGGGATATTGGATTTAGTACACACAGATGTGTGTGGGCCTATGTCTCGTGTGTCCTTGAGTGGTTGTGAGTATTACCTCACGTTCATAGATGACCAATCCAAGAAGACCTGGATCTATTTCCTGAAGGCCAAGAGTGAGGTCTTCACAAGCTTCCAAGAGTTAAAAGCTCTTTTGGAGAACCAGATAAGAAAGAAGATCAAGGTCTTACAGTCAGACAATGGAGGTGAGTATGCCTCCACAGAGGTTGTGGACTTCTGTACCCAGGTAGGGATCAGAAGGCAGATGATCGTGCCTTACAATCCCTAGCAGAACGGGGTTGCAAAGAGGAAGAACATGGCCATTACAGGTGCAAAGTGATCGATGTTGCATGATCAAGCACTTCCTTTGTACTTATGGGTTGAGGCTTGTTGTTGCAGTTTATCTGTAGACCAGGAGTCCCCAAAGAGTTTTGGGAAGGAAGACCTTCACTGGTAGGAGGCTCGATGTTGAGCACATTCGGATTTTCGGATGCTTGACATACTCTCATGTCCCTTCAGAGAAGAGGACAAAGCTAGACCCCACAGCCCAGCAAGGGATCTTAGTTGGTTACTCAAAGGTCTCGAAGGCCTATCGGATCTACATTCCATCACAGCGAAAAGTGGTGGTGAGCATAGATGTCAGATTCGAGGAGGGTATAGCTTTCAGGAGGTCTCTCGATTCAAGAGATATAGTTGAGGAGGTCCAAGAGACTTAGATTGATGCATCAGAGAGGACACAGCCTCAAGTGTCGAGTACACAAATTTCAAGGGTGACAGGGTCACCTTGCACGACTACAGGATCACAGTTGCAGAGGGTTCAATTAGAGAGTGAAGAGGCTTCAGGATCTCAAAGTGTTGGGATTATATCTGAGGATGACGCTTGGGCGCGGAGATATCACTTCTCCTTTGGTTGCTCCAAGCAAGAGGAAACCGAGATGGTTTCAAGAGACCCTGAAGGAAGCCAAGGAGAATGTTGGAGAGCCCAAGAGACTGGTCAGAGAGAGCAGAGCACCAGAGAGGCTTGGGTCCTACTTGGCGATGGTGACAAACATCGCAGATTCAGAGACCGTGACATTTGCATCAAAGGGGACACAGCCTCATGTGTTGAGTACACCAGTTTCAGGGGTGACAGGGTCACCTTGCACGACTACAGGATCACAGTTGCAGAGGGTTCAGGCAGAGAGTGTAGAGGCTTCAGGATCTCAGAGTGTTGGGATTATATCTGAGGCTAACTCTTGGGCGCGAAGATATCACTTCTCCTTTGGTTACTCTAGGGAAGAGGAAACCGAGATGGTTTCAAGAGACCCTAAAGGAAGCCAAGGAGAATATTAGAGAGCCCAAGAGATTGGTCAAAGAGAGCAGAGCACCAGAGAGGCTTGGGTCCTACTTGGCGATGGTGACGAGCATCACAGATTTAGAGACCATGACATTTTCGCAGGCACTTGACCAACAAGTTTGGCGAGAGGTTATGTTGGAGGAGTATGACTCCATTGTGCGCAATGATATATGAGAGGTGGTGTTGAGGCTAGTGGGGAAGTTAGTTGTGACTTCCAGATGGTTGTATAAGACCAAGTATGCTGCAAATGGCAGCATAGAGAAACACAAGGCCCGATTTGTGGCGAGTGGATTCTCTCAGATAGAGGGAGTCGACTATGATGAGACATTCGCACCAGTTGCGAGATACACTTCCATTCGGAGTATTATTTCCATAGCGGCATAGATGGGTTGGAGGATACATCAGATGGGATGTAAAGACCGCATTTCTAAATGGATTTATTGAGGAGGAGGTGTACATAGAGCATACGCAGGGGTTTAAGGTGTTGGAGAGAGATTCTCACATGTGCCTTCAAAGAAAGACATTGTATGGTCTTAAGCGAGTTCCCCGAGCTTGGTATTCACGGATAGATGCTTATTTGCTTTAGATAGGGTACACTTATTCTCATACTGTATGCAGATGAGGTCTTAACCTCTACTATATCATTGGAGGTGAGGATACGCTTATCCTCATACTATATGGGGGTGACTTGTTCATCACGAGAGCGGAGCATCTCATAGTTGAGTGCAAGAAGAGTCTTGCATCAGAGTTTGAGATGACAGACATCACGTTGATGCACTATTTCTTGGGCATGGAGGTTTGGCAAGAGGAGGTTCATATCTTTCTTGGACAGGAAAAGTATGTTGGAGACATCTTGAGCAGATTTTAGATGGAGGAGTTCAGGCCTATGTCTACACCTATGGTCACCAACTAGAAGAAGCTTAGCGCTTCAGATTCTGGGTTGGTGGATGCTACAAGATACAGGCAGTTGATCGGGTCATTGATGTATCTGGTCAACACTAGACCAGATATTTATTTTGTCATGAACACTCTCAGCCAATTTATGGTGGAGTCAAGGAGTGTCCACTAGGTTGGAGCAAAACATGTTCTTAGGTACATTGTTGGTTCCAGTGTTTTAAAAACCGGTCAAACAGGAACTGGAACCGGTCGATTTGACCGGTTAGAAGGCTGACCGGTTCGAACCGGGAGAAAAATCAAACCGACCGACCGGTTTATGATGGAACCGGCCGGTTCAGTTCAGTTTTTTTGAAGGACGCCCGCGGAATTGAAAACTTAATTTTTGGGGTGTTTTCGAAACCCCTTACCCCCTCTAAACCCTAACATCATGCTATAAATAAACAACAACCCCCTCTAAGAGCCTCACACCTCTCTTATTCATCATTTGGGAACATTTGGGAGCATTTGGGAGCTTTTAGGTTTTGGAGCAGCATTGATTCTTGAGGAGCAGCCTTGAGGAACTTATTGGGCAAGTGTTTTGGGCAGTTTGTGGTGGATTTGGCATCTCAACTAGGAGGCTATAGTTCATCTTCAAGTTTGGAGGAGTTTCGAGGAGACTCGAGAGGTATGTTGAACAATTTCCACTCATTTTTTTCCATCTTGATTGTTGAATGTTTGAAAGTTTGAAACTTGTAAGAGTCTAAGACAAGGTTCCTTCTTTGTTATTTTCAGATTTCTTGCATTGTGCAAATTCCACCTTTGAGTTTGCATTTACAAATTTACAATGGCCCCAAAAGCTAAAGATGTTGCATGGGTTCATTCTGAGGTGATTGAAGGTCTAATGTATTGCAAGTATTGTCAAAAAATGCATCAAGGTGGCG
>ML776654.1:1269141-1287110 GCA_009831015.1 Picea engelmannii | reverse complement strand
CAATGCATAATGAATTAGGTTGCTTTACCCTTCCTTATAGCTTCTCGAAACCCTAATTCGTTGTTCACCTTTTACCTCCAAGTGACTTTTACTTTATTTTATTATTCCTTGATTATATCACTTAATTAATTAATTAATTAACCATTTTGCCTCTAAAAAGTGATTTATCCATCCTGATGGCTTTTCCGGACACTGAAAGTCACTTCTCATCATCTTATCCTGTAATACTCTTCCTCTCGATTTCGATGAGCTATTACACTAAGAGGTTTCTCCAAGTAATATGCCCATTATGACCTTCTTAGTGAATTTAATTAAGATATGACCCATAATAACTCAAAATTACGATAATCGTCAGAATGCAACGGAACCAAAGCCCAGCTGTGCGGAATGGATCCCGATGATGAACGATACAAGTCGGGCCCAAATAAACCCATCAATATCTCCCGAACTCTCTGTCACCCCTATCTGGCTACTCGGGTAGGCATAACACTCTGAAATGTTGTATGTTATAATGTCCCAAAATGGGGACATTACATAGTAGTCCATCATCAAACTGTTAAATTATGGCTGACTTGGTCTTGAAGTCGTTTGCAGTTCAAGTCTCATAGAGTAAAGAAGGATGTGATGAGACAAGCAACCTCCCTCTCTGATCGATTGAATAGCACGAGCATTCTCCACCATGCAGAGTTTGAATCTGCTCCTTAAGACTAAACACTGGCAGCGACCTCCCTCTATGATCGATTACCTTGCAGCGATGTAACGAGAGATGGCATGGATGTATGCCATACCGCTTCCCACTTCATCTGTTTGCATCACCCTCTCTGCCATCACCACCACTCTTTGTTGCTTCCGCCCCTCCGCCATCGCCATCACCACCACCCTTTGATATATATACCAATATAAATCTCTGAATATATATTACTGTAAATCTCTAGATTTATACTGGTATATATCCCTGGATTTATACTGGTATATCCCTGGATTTATACTGATATATATCCAGGGATTTATACCCCTGGCATCTGGAGCGGTAGAAGCAGCCAGGGGTGCTGGTGGTCGCAGAGGGGCGATGCAAGCAGCAGGGATGGTGTGCACTGTAGTGGTGGAAGGACCGAGGCATATACTATGCATCCATGCTAACTCTGAAAACATCACTGTCAAGGTACCTCACTGAAAGATGGAGGCGGCTGTCAAAATTTGAGGTTAGTAAACAAATTCAAAGTCTGCATGGTAAATGATGGTGACCAAAGAGCATGGATGTGACAAATATACAAAGAACATGAATAGAGTTCTAGAAGGATTCCACTGCATATGATGAGTATCCACCAACAATTAAAATTGGAGAACTAATAACAGATTGCTTGCTTCCCTGAATATCTTTCCATGAAAATCAGTGAGGGACAAACTTGAAACAGACATCATTAAAGGTGAATTGTTGCTTAGAAAAGGCGTTACACCTACATACAAACTTCCTATTTTTTGAATACAAAATTCAGGGAACATGATTGGAGTTCTAGAAGGATTCTGGATTGCATATGACATATCATCTTATACTAGTCAAATGCAGTGGCACATCATTCAATATGTGAGCCAAACTTTACTCCTATGTAAACATATAGATATTTTCACAGGATGCAAGAAACATGGGTTATATGACCTATTTCTGTCATGTCCCCTCCCATTTAACCCCATGAAGGACAGACATAGTGGCTTAAGGGGGCTCCCCGTAGGCCATAGTCCCCATCTAAAGGGGAGCCATGGGCTTTAAGGGGCACTTAAAGGGTCCCTTGGGCAAAGAAAAGGGGTAAGTGAGCCCCACTTTAAGGACAAGTTACCCTAAAACAAGGAAGCAAGCTAAAGGCAAAAACTATATATGGAGAGGGAGGCTCATTTGGAAGAGGACAAGAATTCATTTTTGGAGTTGATCTTTTCTGTGTTTGGAGGCGGCTGCCTCAGTCCTTTGTAGGGTTGGTAAACCCTCAGCCTCTGTTGGGTTTCGGTGCGCTTTTGCTCACCCTAGCTCAGCCCTTGTTCACTCTTGCATCAGAATCACATCCATTGGAGTGTTAGCTGCTGAAGAGGTTAGCTGTGGTTTCTGTAGAGTCTCAAATTTACCATCAAGGAGGCCGAGCTGCTGTTGTAGACTGTGGAAGGCTGTGGGAGGTGCTAAGAGGGCTGGCAGTAACTTCTCTTGAGGGCCGAGTGGCCTAGAGGCAGCACCGAGAGGTCTAAGGGGGAGAGCTGCACCCTATATCTGCCCTTAGGGAGGAAGTCAAGAATATACTGTAGCAGCCAGGAGCAACAGCCAGGATCTACAGGAAGGAAGGCCAAGCCCTATTCCCACTGTTGGGGGCCAGATTCAGCAGAAGGACGGCTGCACCACCACCACTCAAGGTCCAGGTTTCATTTAGTGTTTTTCTATTACAAGAACAGCTGCTGTAATATCATCTATTGACTGGTTACTGTACTCTTGTGTTTACTAAAGTTGTGACAGCAGCCTTTAGAGGGTTTGACTGCTGGTTTTAATAGCAAACTGGACATTGGATACTGTATGGCTATATTTACTGCTGGTATTACCATGCTGCAGAACTGAAAATCAGTGTTGATTTTATTCCTATGCTGGTTATTTATAAATGCACTCTGTTATGGTGAAAGGACTGTGGTAGTGTTTAAATTACCTGTTTGCAAGTTGACCTAATTCCAGTTTCCAGCCTAGAAAACCCTAGGGATTTGACAACTTCTGACATCATATGCAAAAATTACAGCTGCCCAAAGTTACAAATTATAAACCATAGTTATTTCTAAATTCCTCTAAAAATGAAAGACCAAGTGTCCAAGAAGTGAGAAATCATGTGATGATTTGTGAAAATAGAGTCTATCTGACACCTATTTACATTGCTCAAGTAGTCCTTGTTGAGGTAGGCTCAATAACCTATTGTATGGCCCCTTCTAGAGGATATCTTGTGCGCCTACATCATGTGGGTATGTGTCAAAATTCAGCAGTAAAGTCGGCCTTCTTTTAGAATATGATATAATATAACAATTGTGTCCACTAACCCTATAGAAAACTACATTAAAATTCACTTATAATACATATGAAAAGCAATAGCAACAATGAGATGAGAAAGAGAAACATTTTGTGGATTATTAATCAAAAGCAAAGAACTAGAGCAACACTTGACTCGCAACCTTGACAAGACCCCTCTATTCTTTAATTGTGATTTCCTTGGTTTACCTCCTTGTGCCTCTCCCCTTCTCTACTAAAAATTGTCAAATGCTATTAAAATATACTCCTCTCCTTTCATGTGAACAACTAGTAGAGACTAACCCAATGAATCATAACACCATTCCTAACAGAAAAGGCCAATTAAGTCACATTACTCTCAACCTTAGTCTAAGTGTTGCATACATACCTCTTATCTCCACAAAAGGCAAAAGGCAAAAGGCAAACAAAGAGCTCACCCCAATTTCGAAAACATATTTGCATCGAAATTTCCAAAGAACGAAAAGAGCAAAAATTCTCAAACAATGCCAAATACTACTAGGAGAATAATTGAACACAAATCCGAAGTCACCTAATAACACTACATGCGAATGAAGACACCCTTGAAGAATAGTGAACAAATCAGTATGGACTCTGAACATGCTCCAAACATGACCTGGCTAACGGATATTCCCAAAATAAATGCTTCATCGTTTCCACCTTGAGACAAGAAGGGCAAAGCCCATCTAAGAGGTCACTCTTATCCAAAAGAACCTTGGAAGGAAGGTTGTGATAAATCACCAACCATAGGGCACCCAAAACTCCATACCTAATCATGCCCAAAGGGGCCTGGCATATCTATATTCATTTTAAAAAGTTCTTCTTGTGGGATAAGAGCAATAATCTCCATAATAGTGAGACGTTTGAACAAAGATAGAGCATACTCATAGGCTATGGTGCACCAACCTTTACAAGAGCGAGAACTGGCATCCTAAAAACGAGAGAGATTGGCACCCTCCAACTACAAATTGGCTATCTTGCTAAATCCCACCTGGCTCAACTCCCTAACATCTACCACCTTACCAAACCAACTAACTTCATCCAAGCTTGACCAAATACTTATAAAAATGAAGGATCCATCTATCTCAAAACTATGAGGTGCAGAGATGATATCAAAAAGTCCAAAGGGCCCTCTAATTTTCCCAACATGTTGGGCCAAGAACAACTAATGCCTCAAAAGAACCTGCAAGGCAAAGACCCCTCCAAACATTGAACCACCCAATTAGCTACCAAAATACTCCCTTGAGTCGCCGCATCAATCAACTCAAGACCACCCTCAACCTTGGGCATGATACAGACCTACGCAGCAGGAGAGTGCCCTGCCCACACAAGCGCTTTGCTCACAAAGCGCACTCCCAGCGGGAGCGTTCAGGAAGTGCCCTAGGGAGCATACTTCCTAAACACTCGCTTCTAAGAGCATTTTTTGGGAGAGCGCTCCCATTAGAAAAAATTCACTCCCTAACCTTTCAAGGAGTGTTTAGGGAGCACTCAGGGAGTGTCACTCTCAGAGCGCTCCCTAAATGCTCCCTGAGCGATTCCAGAATGCTCTCGAGAGAGGAAAAAACACTCCCTTAACGCTCCCGCATTATAAGGCGCACTTGGCAAAAATTAATAGCATTTGGGAACCAAGCCAAGGTTCCAAATGCTTCCAAAAGGCATGGCTAAGGTTTTTTAAGGATTAAAACACTCACTCCATTTTGCTCTCATTCTATTTCTCATTTCACTCATCTTTGCTAAGGTTTTGAGTGGGTTCTTGCTAGTTCTTGGGGAGCAAATTTATGAGAGCTTGGAAGGGAGATTGAAGGCTACCAGTTGTGAGAGCTTGGAAGGGAGATTGAAGGCTACCATACTGACATTCAACCACCATGGGAGAGCCAAAGAGGTAGGCTCTAAAGCCCATTCTTGTTCCTTTTTTTATTTATTTTCCATGTGTTGTAAACTAGTATATTATGCTAGGTTGAATACTTGAATGTTCTCTTCTCCTACTCTTTCCCATCTCTCCTTCTCCATCATTCCATTGCAGGTAGCAAGTTGTAATGTCCCTTTCCGAGTAGGAGCTCCAGAGAGGAGGGCTATGTAGTCTAAAAAGCCCCGTTAGACTATAGTCGGGGCCAGACAGGCATAAACAAGGTCACTAGAGGTCACTTCAACTAAAAGTGACTAAAACACGCTTTTAAGTGGTTTTGAGATAAAAATAGAGAGCGCTCAAGTGAGGAGCTAATAATAGAGTCAACGATGAATTAGGGTTTTGGTGAGTATATGAGGAGGAAAAGCGACCTAATTCATCATTATGCATATTTTGAGTTGACAATTGAGGAGAGAGGCGACTTCACAGGTTCAGGCAAGCCATAGCTTTGTGGATTCCGGGAGGAAGACACCCAGAGATTGATTTCGATTTGGAGAGACACACCCTAGTCACCGGCAAGATCATCCAAATCTTCCATCGTACTTTAGCAGTAGTTATACAGGTTACAGCAATGAGGGCGCACTTATTCAGGGTGAGGGCGCACTTCTGAGGAGACATATTGATTCGACTTGTCCCAGTCAAGGAGAATCCAGTGATTCCCTTCTGACCCAGTTTAGAGGAGGGCAGGACACATCTATTGCTTGGTTTCTCATCAGATTCCGACGAAGAAATCATCTTGGGCACATTACTCAGCCAGTGAGGGTGTGGTAGTGGGGGAGGACGCATTTGGGATTCTCAAGAGATCATCAGATCAAATCCAGGGAAATCCTTCTGACCCATTTCCGGGGAGCCTAGGGCACTCAGTTTGAGATACTTACAGCGAGATTTCACCGTTGGAATCTCTAGGGCGCATTTGCAGCAGCAGTTGGGGCGCATTTCCCCAGGGGGGATCCATCTGGAGTCCCTATAGATAGTCTAAGGGTCGATTGTCAGGTTGTCAGTCACTAGGACTATGTATGAGGGCAGGGCGCACTATTTGGGACAGTTTCCAGTCAGATCCAAGGAGTTTAACCACTAGGTCAAACTTCCCAATCTTGTTGCAGTTGTCGTGCGAGTTGTCGTAGCTTGCAGCAGATCTTTCAGCTCACATCGCCATCCAGCAACAGTCTTCTACTTTCTAGGTATCATTGTTATTGTTTATTTCTTGTATTCTGGCTCAGATCCCTCTGTCTTTGATCTAGACGACTGATCTATTTTATTGAGTCGCATGCGGCATTGTACTCAGTTTCAGAACGAATAATATATTATTGCATTGTCTGGTGTCCTTATTCATTTGCATGATTATCCATATGTTGATAAACAACTCTACCTGAAACACACATGCAAAAACACCACGCATGTGAAAACCCAATTAATAAACGCATCCAGAAACCCAAAGTGTATCAGTTCAACATCATATTCTGGACAGTTTAGTCACCTATTCTGATCTGCGAAATCAAGGATATTGCAGTGGTATCAGAGATTTAGTCCTTCCAACCTGTGAATAAAGTTGATGAGTTTGTCAGAGAACCCACAGGGCCGTGAGCACGTAGGTGACGAATATGTCACTTACAACAGACGTAGAGAGAGGAGACCTAGGCCAAATTTTCCCCCCTTTCCTCCGAGTTCAGAGGAAGAGGGAAGCAGAGAGAAGGGCAGAGCATGAGGCAAAGCGTGAGGCAGAGAGGATGATGGGAGACAGGTTTGAGAGGCCAGAGGGCAGTGGCAAAGCACCCATGGACCCAGATGCAGCTTTCATGTAGGTTATTAGCAATCTAGTGATCAGTCAGCAGGCCATGACTCGGTCCTTGCCATAGATGGTCGATAGATTGGCTATAGGGAGCACACCAGGCACACAAGCCCCACATGCAGCGTAGGCGAACTTAGGGGCAAGCAATAGACCCCATTCACCTACTCGCACATACACTTCTTCAAGTAGGATTCCCAGGCCATTATTTCCCATCTTCCAAAGGGCACCCTCAGCAGCAGCACAACAGCCTATAGCGCAAACGCAACCCACTCAGGCAAAGGACATTGCAGAGTTCAGGAGGGAGTACGCAGCATTGGGTCGTGACTTCCATCAGGACATGACCCTGGTTAAGTACTATGGACTCAGACTCGAGAACCACCCCAGAGAGCCTCAGAGGGGAGGGAAACAACAACAGCAGAGGTATAACATGGATTTCATCCAGAAAGTTGATAAACTTACCATACCTTCTTTTGACAGATCGTCCAAATGCACTGCCAGAGCTTGGGTACAAAAGCTAGACACGTACTACAAGCTCAACCAGATGACCGAGACAAAGGCTATCAGTTTTGCTACACTACATTTGGAGGGTGAGGCACACGAGTGGTGGCATCATGGATTGGTGACACTGGGTCACAGTCACATCACCTCGTACAGGGAGTTCACAGAGAGGATCATGGACAAGTTTGACAGGAGGGATCCAAATATCCACTTCAAGGACTTGGTTCAGTTGAGACAAACAAGCACCCCAGAGGCATTCATCATAGAGTTCCAGGGGGTAGCAGTGGCAATGACAGATATCTCAAACCCCAGGTTGGTTATGTTGTTCACAGATGGGCCCACAGAACCCTTGAGAGGATGTGTGAAGGCATATAGGCCTCACACCTTGCAGGATGCCATCTTACGCACTCGAGATCTAGCAGACTCAGTGCCAAAGACTAAAACCTTTTCCAAACCCTTCATACCACAGAAGGACCAAGACGGGAAGCCATTCCAAAGAGAGTGTAAGGGCAAGGAGAAGTTGGATGATGAGACGAGGCGAGAGCTTACAAGGAAGAAGCTATGCTTCACTTGCAAGGACCCTTGGGTTCCAGGCCACAGGTGCATTGGCAAGGGAGAGATCCATTATATTGAGGTGGCAACAGACAGTGTGGATAGTGAGGAGGAGGAACAAGATAGTGGATCCACTAGCTAAGAGGAGGAGCCATCACAAGCGGAGGAGTAGCATGACAAACCTACTTTACTTGGGCCACATTACCAGTGCGCAGGCGGTACAGGTGCACGAAGAAAAGATCAGGGCCTTTATATATTGGCCAATGCCCAGGAATGTGACAGAGTTGAGGAGCTTCTTGGTAGGGATGGAGTTGACACCCAACACCAATTATCACCCTCAAACAGATGGGAAGACAAAGATAGTCAATAAGTGGGTTGAGGGGTACTTGAGGAATTATGTGAGCGGACAACAGAGAACATGGGTCAGGTGGCTACATCTAGGAGAGCATTGCTACAACACCACTTTCCACATGTCTATTGGCATGACACCCTTCCGAGCATTGTATGGTTACGATGCTCCCACTTTGATAGACTTGCTTTTCAGGGATAGCAAGGCTCCCAAAGCCAAAGACTGGATCATGGAGAGTCGGGAGATTCTCAAGGTATTGAAAGAGAACCTGCAAACAACGCAGAATCGGCAGAAGATGAGTGCAGATAGGCACAGGACAGAGCATAGCTTTGAGGTTGGGGACTTGGTTTTCGTGAGACTACAACCTTACAAACAGTCATCTCTGAAGAAGAGTGGGGCAGAGAAGATTAAGCCCAGATTCTATGGACCTTATAGAATCGTGCGCGGGGTAGGCGAAGTTGCCTACGAGCTAGAGCTTCCAGAGGGGAGTCGGATCCATAATGTGTTCCACGTGTCTTGCCTCAAGAAGGTCGTGGGGCAATTTATCAGCACTTCAGAGGAGCTTCCACCTTTGGATGAGGAGGGGCAGTTGGAGTTAATCCTGGAGGAGGTACTGGAGTTCCGTGAGAGGAGATTGAGGAGTAGGGTCATCAGGGACTGTTTGATCAGGTGGAGAGGACTTCCAATAAATGATGCTACTTGGGAGAACGAACAGATCTTGCAGCACCCTGGATTGGTATTGCTTGAGGACAAGCAATCTCAGGAAGGGAGGACTGTAATGTTCCTTTCCGAGTAGGAGCTCCAAAGGGGAGGGCTAATTAGTCTAAAAAGCCCCGTTCGACTATAGCCAAGGGCAGACAGGAGTAAACAGGGTCACTAGAGGTCACTTCAGTAGATGAGGTTATAATTCGAAAGTGACATTTAGCTAAAAGTGACTAAAAAGCGCTTTTAAGTGGTTTTGAGCTAAAAATAGAGAAAGTGCTTAAGTGAGCAGCTAATAATAGAGTCAACAACGAATTAGGGTTTTGGTGAGTATACGAGGAGGAAAAGCGACCTAATTCATCATTATGCATATTTTGAGTTGACAGTTGAGGAGAGAGGTGACTTGACAAGTTCAGGCAAACCATAGCTTTGTGGATTCCAGGAGAAAGACACCCAGAGGTTGATTTCGGTGTTGATAGACACACCTTGGTCACCAGGAAGATCATCCAGATCTTCCATCGTCCTTCAGAAACAGTTATACAGGTTACAGCAATGAGCGCGCACTTATTCAGGGTGAGGGCGCACTTCTAAGGAGACATATTGATTCGACTTGTCCCAGTCAGGGAGAATCCAGTGATTCCCTTCCGACCCAGTGGAGAGGAGGGCAAGACGCATCTATTGCCTGGTTTCTTGTCAGATTCTGACGGAGAAATCATCTTGGGCGCATTACTCAGCCAGCAAGGGTGCGGCAGTTGAGGAGGACACATTTGGGATTCCCAAGAGATCATCAGATCAGATCCAGGGAAATCCTTCCGACACATTTCAAAGGAACCTAGGGCACTCAGTTTGAGACACTTACAACGACATTCCGCCGATGGAAACTCAAGGGCGCATTTGCAGCAGCAATTGGGGCACACTAGAGGGTCGATTGTCAAGTTGTCAGGCTGACAATCACTAGGACTGTGTGTGAGGGCAGGGCGCACTGTTTGGGACAGTTTCCAGTCAGATTCGAGGAATTTAGCCACTAGGGTGAACTTCCCAGTCTTGTTGCAATTGTCGGGCGAGTTGTCATAGCTTGCAACAAATCTTCCAGTTCATATCTCCATCCAGCAACAATCTTCTACTTTCCGGGTATCATTGTTATTGTTTATTTCTTGTATTCCGGCTTGGATCCCTTTGCCTTTGATCTAGCCGAGTGATCTATTTTTTTGAACCGCCTGCGGCATTGTACTCAGTTTCAGAACACAATATATTATTGCAGTGTTTGTTGTCCTTATTCATTTGCATGCTTATTCATATGTTGTGAAACAACTCTTTAACTAAAACACACATGCAAAAACACCACACATGTTAAAACCCAATTAATAAACGCATCCAAAAACCCAAAGTGTATCAGTTCATCATCAGATTCTGGACAGTTTAGTCACCTATTCTGATCTGCAAAATCAGGGATATTACACAAGTTATTCTAGAGATTCAACAAGCATGATGGGCATGTCAATGTGGTATATCCTTTTGGTTGCATTTTTTATTATCATGCTGGTGTTGGGAGGACGTCGAAATACAAGTGATAATGAGGAAGAAATAGAAGTAGAAAACATACAATGGAGAGGACGAAGAAACGGAAGGGGATAATGAAAATGAAAATGGCAGTGATGATGGATAAAAACCCAAAGAGATCTCAACACCCTTGTGGAAGTATGTGAAAGGTTGGGGGGAGTAAAAGGGTGTGGAACCACAAAATTCATATGCCCCCATTGTCATAAAACTTACATAGATTCCTATACTCGTATGAGAAAGCATCTCTCTGGGATTATGACATGGGATGGAGGTAAGACTATAGGAGTCAAAACTTGTCCAAATGTGTCAACCAAAGATAGAAACAAATACTAAAAGGAAGAGGAGGCAGCACAAAACAAATCAAAAAATCAAGGGTTGAATATATGAGAGTTCACAAAGAATGTTCAATGGTTGATCCCCATTCCCCCATGCTAGTGGATTATTGCCTGTGCAATCAGGGGCCAGGGCGTAGAACAACATCAAATTTCTTTGACCAAGTTTGTAAGGATGACGTGGATGCAAAAATTTCCAGGTCTCTTTATGCATGTTGTGTACCATTCGATGTTCTTCGCTTACCCTATTGACATGAAATGGTACAAGCCATCCATGGTGCCCCTAAAGGATACAAGAGACTCAGGTATGATAAACCTAGAACCCTGGGACTGGACAGAGAAAGAGCCAAAATCCATGGTGCTCTGGAAAAATTTTAAAATGACATGGAAATAGCCAAAATCCATAGTGCTCTAGAAAAATTTAAAAATGCTTGGAACCATTATGGGCCATCCATTGTATATGATGGTAGGACAAATGTTAAAGGCAAGCCGTTGATAAATATTCTTGGTGTGTCAACTAGTTCTCCAACCTTTCTTTCAGCCCATGACTACTCATATCGTTACAAGACTAGTATTAATATTGCAGAAGCCTTCATTAAAACTATTCAAGAGATTGGGCCATACAATGCTATTCAAGTCATCATTGATAATGTTGCCAATTGTAAGGTAGCAAGAGCAATCATTGAGGATAAATACCCTAACATATTTTGGTCAAGGTGTTTGGTTCCCACAATGAACCTCTTGATGCATGATACTATTAGGATGAAGGACCATGATTATAGATGGATTGGTGCAATGTACAAGAGAGGGAAGAAAATGATAAAATTTATTACCAGTCATAGCATGGCCTACTACATTTTCCACAATCACTCTAAGTTGGAGCTACTAAAGACTACAAAGACCAGATTTGCTAGCTATTACCTCACATTCAAGCACCTTTTGAAGGTAAGAGAGGCATTGGCTAGTATGGTCTCAAGTGATGCATGGCAGGATTTGAAAGAGATGATTACATCCACATCTGATAGACATGATTTTCGGGAGGTGGATAACACGGTGCTTGATGGTCAATTTTGGAAACAAATTAGGTATGCTAACCAGTTCACCAAGCCCATTTATAGTACGATTCAATTTGCAGATACAAATTAGTGGATGATTGGGGATGTGTATGAGCAGATGGACAACATGCTAGGACAAATCAAAGACATTGTTGAGCTGAGGGATGCAATCTTGTATGATCATATTCATAAACATCTAGTCAAAAGGTGGGATTATATGAATGTTCCACCTCATGCCCTAGGGTATGTCCTTACACCAAAATATTATTCTCCATCTTGGTTGGCCCAACTAGCACCATGGGGTGGGGTTAGGAGAAAACCATACACACATCCAAAGGTACAAAATATGCTTCCATTAGACAAGTTTGTCCCTAATGATGAGGAGTGTGCTCAAGTACAAAGCGGATTGAGCAAGTACATCGATGAACATGGAGTCTTTGGTAACTTGCATGCACCTAAAGATCAAGATCGGTTGAGTCCTATCGAATGATGGAACATGTATGGCTCCTCTACCACACATCTGCATAAATTGGCAGTGAGGGTGCTTTCACGGGATGTTAACACTTCTTCTACAAAGAGGTGTTGGAGCAACTATAGCTTCATCTGTCGCATGAAGAGAAATAGCTTGAATGTAGACTGGGCAGAAAGCTTGGTTTATGTGCACTACAACTTGAGGTTGTTGTCCCATTATTGTGATGCAATAGAGAATGATAATCATAAAAGAGGTGTGACTTGGGACAACAATGTAGAGGAGGCTAATTTGGAGGCTGGAACCATAGTTTTGAAGTGCTTGGAAGATGAACTTTTGGGTGATCATGATGGTGATCATATTAATGGAGCAGACATACCACATCCATCCACAAGTAGGTATCCAGATGCAGCACTTTTGCCTTTATCTTCACGGTATCTAGCGCTATGTGAGGGCCATGCAGCTACTGGTCGTCTTCCACGAACACTTCCACCTTCTCCTCTTCTTCATAGATCACGAGAAAAAAAACTAGTAGTTTCTCATGGCAAGAGGAAAGCTTAGTGGATACTAGATCTCTTTCTCTTTTCTTGTTTAGAAGTAGTCTCTAGAACTTAGTACTGTCTTTATTATGGCTTATTTTGTAAACATTATAGGACAGTTTCAGTTTGAACCTACCTTTGAACAATTGATTGAATCTTACAACTCTTTGGCAATGAATATGATGCTCTATTTCATTTCTTGGTTGATGTTATCCGTTTCAATTTGTTGATGACAAATTTTATATGTTGAAACTTGAAGGTTGATGATTGATCATTTGACGACAATGTTATAAGCTATAACTACTAGATTATTGATGTTATATGTGTACTAAATGGTTGATGCTTTTATGATCATCATTAATCTAGTAGTTAAATATGTCTTCATGTTTTTGCAATTGATTCAACATTTTGCATGTTTTTTTAATATATATGCATCAAAATATATTTAAATATGTACTATATAAAAAATGCTTTGAAAACACTTCGCTCCTGGAAGATTTTTGAAAATTGTGTTTCTCGCTCCCCCTCCCCACTCAAAACAACCTTGATACACACATCCCAAGGAACCATAGACAAACCATGTACCCCACTGTATTTGGCCCATAAGTAAGAACACAAGAATTAAATTTCTCCAACCGATGAAACTCAACCCTACAAATATGACACATAACAAATATGAGAAACCTAGAAAATCTTTCCCACCACTATCATCTTGCCAGCAAACAGAAGATCCTTGTACTACCAAAAGAGAAGCTTACATCGCAACCATTTCATACACGAAACCCACATGGCAACCAAGGAAAGACCCAAACCAAACAAGATGCCAAGATACCTAATAATAACATCGAGAAAAACAAAATTCCATGTTGTTGGAATCCATAGAGGCGGCTTATCAAGACCAACAAGCCAATACTATGTCTTATAATCACAAAAATCACCCCCAAGGCCTCACAAAACACCGACAAACAAACTCGGGCAGCAACCACTGAATCTTGATTAGCACGTAGAGCCAAGAGTGAATCATTTACAAAATGATTGTCCACCATCTCTAAATTATCCAACGGAGACTCACCCTTCAAATGACCCTATAAACAAGCAAATTATAACAAAAAACCAAGGACATTTACTATCAACACATAAAGATAGGGTGCCAAGGGGCACCCTTGTCTAATAGATCTAAAGAGGTGAATACAAGGAGACCATGTGTTATTCATCGAAACAACCGTAGAGGTACAAGAAAATAGCGTACTAACTGTTTCCCCCCCCCCCCCATGCCTAAGGGTAACTAGAGGAGATCATGTCTCTTGGCTCGCACTATAGAACATGATCCTAACCATGATGATGATCAACATGTCCATAGATGGCAGGCCAGCAAACACCTCAATCACCTTTACAGCTACAGGTCAACCAAGGCTCGTCACATCCAAGCAACCTATTGATTTTTCTATATGAGATATGATCGATATATTATTACAATGATGAGTGTTCCATATATAGGGAACATATGGTGACCATCCATGAAAGGATTCGTACCTTGGATAATCAATAACTATTTATTATTATCATTTATTTATTATATATAGTATTTAATAATCAATAATTATATTATTAATTATTAATCTAAGAGAATGTCTTCCCGATGTTGTCCCAACATCAACACTCCCTCTCAACGAGGGAGATATTTTGCATCATGCCAAGCTTGTCTCTTAAGTATACAAACTTCACCCTAGACTCATGACACTTGTTTGTCAGTATTGGGAGACGTCTCTCTCCAACCTGAACCGAGGAGAAACTCCTTCCGTGGCTCTCCCTCTAAGCCAATTGACTCTCTCTGAGATCAGGCTCACTCTGGGTCCGCATGTAATATCATATAACATCTTGAGGCTTTATCATTCCTTTTCAAATTACCATGACTAGGACAAAGACCACACCAGGATCTTTCACCACAAGTACACACCCATGAGTGAATGTCATCTTGATGCTAACTAACGCGTGGAAAACACTTCAAGCACCTCGAGTCCATATTATACCTTGCCATGGTCAACGAAGGACTACGCCTAGGCCCATTTACCACAAGTGCACCTTTATGATAAATATATCCTATCTCCCTTGGTTTGCAGCCCAATCTAGGAGAAGGTCCACCTGATGTTGAAACATAAACACTCCCTCTTAACTAGGGAGGTATCTTTCCACAGTAGTACACAACTACTATCCAGTGGTACACAACCACTGCTAGTAGCACACAGCTATTGTCTAGTGACACACAGTCATTGTCAGTGGTACACAACCATTGTAGTAGCAAAAGGTTCGTCACACATGGCACTCCCATGTGTAATTCTAGAGACTACTCGCTCTAGAAACATTAGGGTGAACTCCCCATACTGTGTGACGTCAAGGTAAACTCCTTCGACATGTCCTCATGTGCTCTCCACGAAGGACGTTGGGCTATAAGCCCAAACCCACTCATCCCTTCTCGGATAAGTATCCTCACAGATCAACTCAACTCAGTTCATAGAGGAGTACGATATGGAGAATGTATGTCACATGGCACTCCCATGTGGACTTCTAGAGGCTACTCCCTCTATAAACACTAGGGTCAACTCCCCATAGTGTATGACGTCAAGGTCAACTCCCTTCACATGTCCTCAAGTGCTAACCACAAGGGACTTTGGGCTATCCCTTCTCAGATAAGTGTCCTCACAGATCAACACACTTATCCCTTCTCGGATAAGCCCAAATCCACTTATCCCTTCTCGGATAAGTGTCCCACTTATCCCTTCTCAGATAAGTTTCCTCATAGATCAACTCAACTCAGTCACAGAGGAGTACGATCTGGAGAATGTGTCAAGAAGTTGCAAACATCAACACTCCCTCTCAGCGAGGGAGGCATTCTTTGCCACGCCAAGTATGTCATAGAAGTACTTGAACTTCGTCCTGGTTTGGTAAGAACATCAGTAACCTGCTCATCTGTAGGAAAGTACTGCAACAGTACTTCCTTTGCACCATGTCTTGGAATAACAGTGGAATCCAGCACATGTCCAAATAAATCTGCAAGGAGCTTGCAAAGCCACACTGCTTCGAGGACTACCACACTCAATGCAATGTACTTTGCTTCTGCGGTGCTCAAGGCCACGGAAGTTTGTTTCTTGCTGCACTAGGAAACCATGGCAGATCCCAAAGTGAAGCAACACCTAGAGGTGCTCTTCCTGTCCACTGCGCTCCATGTCCAATCAGAGTCAGTATATCCCTGCAATCTCATGTCAATACTGGAAGTATATCTCAGACCATGTCCAACTATGCCTTGCAGGTATCTCACCACATGCTTCACAGCAATCCAGTGTGTCTGTCTTCGCTGACTCATAAACTGGCTAAGTGTACTCACTCCATAACAAATATCTAGTCTGGTGTTAACCAGATACATCAATGATCCAATCAGTGGTCTGTATAGAGTCAAATCAATTTCGTCAGAATCGAAAGAAGACACACTTAGTTTCTTCAGATTCATCACCATTGTTGTAGCTACGGGCTTCAAGTTCAGCATCCCAAACTTCTTCAATAACTCAACTGTGTACTTCCCCTGACTCAGGAAGATCTCATTAGTTCTTTACCACACCTCTAGTCCCAAGAAGTAGTGCATCATACCAAGGTCCTTCATCTCAAACTCAGAGGCCAACGCATACTTGCATTCAACAATAAGGCTCTTTGTACTGGTGAGGAATAAATCATCAACGTAGAGGACCAAAATCAGGGACTCACCATTAATAGTGTTGTAGTACAGGCTGGGATCGACAACATTTTTGTTGAAGCCCAAAATCATCAGGTGTCCATCAATCCTCGCATACCAAGCTCGAGGTCCATGCTTGAGTCCATAAAGGGCCTTCTTCAACCTGCACACATGAGACTCCTCATGTATCACGAAGCCATCTGGCTGCTCGATGTATAGTTCTTCCTCAATCTCTCCATTGAGAAAAGTTGTCTTTACATCCAATTGATGTACTCTCCAACCCATGGATGCTACAGGGGCAATAATCATCCGGATAGAAGTGTATCGAGCAAGAGGAGCAAATGTCTCCTCATAATCTATTCCCTCCACTTGAGAGAATCCTCTAGCAACAAATCTCATTTTGTGCCTCTCGATGCTCCTGTCAACCATGTTTGATTTATAGATCCATTTGGAAGTCACTACGAACTTCCCCTCAGGTCTCAGAACAATATCCCACACATCATTCTTTATGATGGACTAATACTCCTCTATCATGGCATCTCTCCATACTGGCTAACTAGATTCCTCCTTATAACGAGAAGGCTCAGAATCAATGATGTGGCTCATAGTTGCGGCATAGCACGAATATCTCTGAGGTATCTTGCTCTCTCGGAAGGTACCACAAGGAGTTGCATGTCCTTCTGCCTCCTACAGAGTTTGACGAGCCCATGCAGGTCTCTTCCGACCTATTGCAATATCTTTGGAAACATCAACTGGAGCTACAGGATCAACGGGATCAATTGGATCAATAGGATCAACTGTCTCCCTCTGAACTGTTGGAGGGTGAGAAGGAGAAGGCATCATCTCTTCCTATCTCTTCCTATCAATCTCCATGTGAGATCCTCTAGATCTCCTGAAGGCTACCTCCTCTGTTGTCTTTGCTCCCTCTGGATGTAGTATCGCCTCCCTCTTTGGGAGTGCCTCTACATACATTGGAACTGTTGCCATGCATGCTTCCTCAACATCTCATGGCTAGACTCATGTACTGGGACTACTTCACCTGCACCCTTTGAGTCTCATAATGTGTTTGCCTCCTGTTATCGCACAGTTTGTAGCTAGGAAGAAAGGCTATAAAGTAGAAGGCCAAACTGGCGTAACAGGAACCTATCCCACCCAATGTCACCACAATGGGGAGGTTCTTTCTCTTTAGGGAGGTGAGGCCCAGGGGAGACGTCCCCGATGACTTGGGGTTTTGAAGAGGCTAAAGGATAATCAAACAATGAAAAGTTTCCCCCTTGACAGATCACCACCAAAACAAATAGTCTGACTTATAGCCAATAAAGATAACCAAGTAGAATCCCTCCCCGAGAACAAAGCAACAATAAACTGATATATGCAGGCTTTGGTTAGTACTTCATATATATCAAAGACTACCTGATATTCAATATAAGCAATTTGAAAGTAAATGTTGA
>ML776654.1:1256461-1269091 GCA_009831015.1 Picea engelmannii | reverse complement strand
GAAGTCAATGTTTACAAAATAGCACTGAAAGATAATGTCACTTCACCAATAAATACTAGAACGATATGGCATTCAATGCAATAAATCAATACTTGACTTAATCAATGCCTTTAACTACCACTCAATTGCTCATAAAGTAGAACATTGTTGCATTAAGATGTAATAACCAAGGATGATGTCAGCAACTTAGGGTTAGTAGGGTTAGTGTAGTTAGGGTTTAAAATTCAAAGAGTTTGAGAGTTGTTTGACCAATTTCACTTCAACATTGGAGGACTTCTAGATTAGTGCCTTAGGGTTTAATGGAGTCAAGAGTGAAGGACGCACAGGTTGAAGGAGGACGGCTAAGGACTGGAGGGAAGAGCTCTGAAGTGCTGCTATGGCAGGGCCTCAGAGACAAAACCCTAGGGGAGAGAGGCTCACTCCAGTGTTGCTATGGCAAGGCCTCGTGCTCTCTCCTCCTTCCTTAGATGGCAAAAACAGCTAGCATGAAAGATAAAGTCAAGACAAGAGAGTCAAATGAGGGAGAGTGTTGCTATAGCAAGGCTCTATCATCAAACCCTAGAAGAAAACGGCCCTAAGTGTAGATAACCTAGGCCTGGGACGTCTTCTCCTTCTTGAGCTCAAACAGGTATGGCTAGCAAAGGGAGAAAAGGAGAAAGGAGTGTAGCTACGGCTAGGCTCTCTTTTTCCTCTTCAATGGCTGAAAATCTCTCTATCAAGGGACATGATACAAGGACCTACTTGTGTGCTTGTCACCTAAGGTTTTTGTTCAGCAATAATCATAAATACATGCAAGAAATTAAACTACAACCATTCATTCAAGAAGTTTTGCAGAAAAATACTTACAATTCACCAACAAATAAATGTGCAAACCCTAGTTGTAACACCTTCCTTCAAGAGAGAAACCAAAATATGCCAAAGTAGCCTTCCTTCAACAAGTGCGCATCACCCAATTATCCAATAACCCAAGATAGGGCGTTAATTTCAGACCTCACTAATGAGTGAGTGAGTTGTGATGATAAAATGAGAGTGAAAATCCCTCATTTATACAAAACCTTGACTTAATTTTACATTTTAGGTCAGGTAAAAGGTTTACAAGGCCAAATTGTCAAAATCATATTGTTTTACATTAAATTGTGAAATTAAAACCCTAATTGAGCTATAAAGAGATAAGAAGCCCCTCTAAGGGAGGCGTTAGCCCCTTTTAGGGCAAATGGGGCATCGTGGAGAAAAACGTTAGCCCTTCTTGGGCTTCTCCAATCTGCCACACGTGCCAATACTGCCCAGTCTGCCTCCCAAAACGTCCATACTACTAGATGACATCATGATGAAGATGGGGATGTCCTAAGCCTTCCAAGGCTAGCGTTCCACTGAAAAGGGGTCACTCCCCCCAGGTCTAGTCCTGTCGGAGTATCTCTGGTGGAACGTCCTCTTCCTCTTAGGTGCAAAACCCTTGATCAAGCTCTGTCCTGTCTCTGCCCCCTGATGGGATCTCAGCATCCATCTAGTGGGCTCTTCAGCCCCATGGAGGTTTGAACTGATCATCTCCCCATGTGTACCGGTCCAAATGGTACATGTCCGTCGGGTATGGTCCTGCACATCAAAGGCTACGCCCTCCATGGGATCATCGGTCACAGGGATCATAGCAATGTCAATCACATTTCATCATTAATATTATTAAACACATGCATAAAATCCCTAATACATCAATCAATAGCTCAAAGACGTTACACAAGCCTGCAATACAAGTCTGGGGAAAAGGACAAGGCTTCCTATTGGGCTAGTGTCCATAGAAAAAGGAAAGTTCCCAGAGAGATCTCATCCAAGCCATGTAAGTGGATGATGTGGTCAAGGGATGTCCAAGCATGTGGGTGCAGTAAGGGCCAAGGATGCAACGTGTTACCTGTGGGTGCCTTTGTAGAAGGCGAGTTGTCCTTGTCATGGATGCATTTTTTCCAAGCCCATTCTTGCCTTTATTCTTTTTATTCTTTTTATTCTTTTATTTGCTTTTTTTGTTCAAAAGCTAATCAGGGGGCACTGCCTTGGCATGGTGACCAGAGCTGACAGCGTTACCCACAAGTACTTTTGCAGAGATGAAAAGGTTGGCTCGTGATGAGACCCCCTTTCCCTTGGCCATGCAACCAAGAGTCGTTGCCCTAGCGTGGTAACCAGCTGGTGGCAATGTCATACTGCTAGGTACCCGTGGACCTAATAGGTTGGCTCGTGATGAGACCCCCTATCCTCTGATTAGGTCTTGTTTTATTATTTCTTCGGGTCCCTCTTGTTTCTTGCTGAGAATCTTTTTATTGCTTTCTCGGGGATCCCTGAGCGAAGCATTTCGAGGTTCATTTTTAGGCTTTTATCTTTTACCAACTTGCTTTTACCTTCTGGGCTTTTAGCCCCTTCTCCCCACAAGGTAAGGTGCAGTCCTGAAATAGGTCAACCCAATGTCTGGACAAGGGGAATGGGATAGGTGAGCGGGAAACAAGATGTAAGAGTGGTGTTATGATGGGAACGGACAATGGATTTTCAAAAATCCCCCCAGTGGCAAACCAAAACCTACAGACACAGACTTGCTAGGGCACCCTGTCAATCCCCCTAAACATGGTCAAGTGAGCAAATGTAAGATCCAAGCAGTTGTTAGAGATAAGAGGAACCAGATGCATATATTTAAAGGTTTCAATGATCAAAAGTGACACATACCATGATACCTGGACCAATTACCTCATGGAGCAAGAACCTCTTCTGACACAGGACCAATCCGATGGTGATGGATGTTGTTGTTGCTATCAAGACAAAAGATGATGGGAGAAAAAGTTGGGCCCTCCAAGGCTATGCTCAGGTCAATCCTGCTCTCGGTACTCCATGTCTAGGACTTGTGGGCCTCGAGACATGATCTCCTAGTTATCCCTAAAAAGTGGGGATAACACCTCCTCTACTGGATCTATCACCATAGTTGTGCTACAGTCGGTCTTGACTGGCTATATCCATGATCACTGGAACTGTCTCTGCTATCTGGTATGATTCGGTCCTGGGGGTATACTGCTCCTAGAGACTTCCTGTCTCTGAGCATTATGTCCGATAATGTCTCTCCTTGACATCATGTTGGAAGGTCTTGCCCTCCATGTCTGCCTCTCTTCATGAGAAATCATCTTCTGTCTTGGTAAGATTTATGTTGAAGTTTTCTTTAATAGCATTGACTATATTAAGGTTGACTTCAAGAGCATTTGTCAAATTCTTTGTGGGGAAATCATCTATGTAAGAGAATGAGCCCTCGGGATCCCCTTTTATTTTATTTTTTTCATGAAATTCACATTGAAGAATTATCTGTGTCCTTTTTCACATTCTCATTGAAAGCATACTTCAAATCTGATTTATCATTTTTCTTTCAATCAACAAATGGAATCTCCTTCAAAAAATCACTATGGACATGCAAATTTTCATCCCTTGTCAAAATACAAGATTCATAATATGACACAACAGTCGCATTATCATACAACAATCCACTTGCTTCAATTTTTCCACTCAATAAGACCATACATATTTTCAGGCTTGAGCATCCCCCACTCTAACAGCCAACTGTAAATTGATCACTACCATTTAAAAGTGATCCTATAATTGCTCTTTGACCCATAATCTGATTGTCACTACCAGTATTAACATACTTTGAAAAATCCTCTATAGGATTGTGCACTGGCTTGGTGTTTTACATCATATTTATTAGTCTCCTTCATAAAGTATTGAAATTGGGGAATAATTTGCAGAGTGATCAAACCAAGCAGGGCTAGGGCATAGTATTGTTTTCCTATTGCAAAAATATAACCTGCAATCGATAATTGAGTGATGTCAATTGCCCCGACACAAATCCATTTTGCAGTGTCAAATCCAAACACAACTGGAAGTGACTGCAGTCCCATGGCATGATCATCTTCAATACATTTTGAAGTTATTTATGATAGCAATTTCTAACCTTGCTATACTATGTTGAATAAGTCGTTCCAGATCCACTCTAGAGTCGACAGAGTTGGTTGGCGTGGAGTTCTTGTATATCCAATATAATACAAGTTGCACTACACCCAGCATAGTTCCTACTCCATTAGAAACCCTCGAAAATACATCTCGACCAAGAATGCCATAAACAAACCAACTCTGCAACAAGCAATCCCAAAATTTTCCTCCTGTGCACTGGACAAGAATATGCCAAGTAAAGACATACATAAATTAGATCTAGCACGGCTCCTGCTCCGTCCGAAATGGTGACCAAAATATTGTCAGACGATATGAAAGGGCAGGTCATATCAAGTGTACAGCAGGTAGTTTAGGAGGGAGACCAAATATGGAATGTCAGAGAACTCCTCTAGCACAGATGTGTGCATTCTTCACATGTCGAAACAGGAAATCAGAGCGCACTCTTCACAGGCTCTTCCACAATTTGTCTTGCAAGTGGCTCCAGAATTGGGCAGGCCATCTCTGTTGTCAACAAGGGTTTGGTGATCTCCTTCCAGCACTCGATTTGCATTAGGCGTTCCTGGTCAAGGATGCCAACCGCGGTCGCCCATGTGATGACCTCTATTGAGTGTGGTGCTATGGCAATATAGAGGACGTACATGGTTGTGTGCAGCTCAAGTTGATATTTGAGAACATCAAACTTTTCTAAGGTTAATTTGTGAAGTATTAGCTTCTTCACAGTTTTTAAAACTTTATCCCTTTTTTTTTACAAAGTTCCCCTCTTGCTGACCAAAGAACCGTAGCCTTCACTAGATCAACAGTTGGTCCAGCCCCCGAGGTTGATGAAACATGCAATGTCTTCTCTCAAGATCCTGTGCAAACCCATGAGGGAGTTAGCCGAGTCCTGCTCTGATACCATGTTGATTTTTCTATATGAGATATCATCGATATATTATTACAATGATGAGTGCTCCATAAATAGGGAACATATGGTGACCATCCATGAAAGGATGCGTCCCTTGGATAATCAATAACTATTTATTATTATTATTTATTTATTATATATAGTATTTAATAATCAATAATTATATTATTAATTATTAATCTAAGAGAATGTCTTCCTGATGTTGTCCAAACATCAACACAACCCAAAGTATGGGAGATGGTAAGTTGTCGTCACCATGAGGTGTGTTGGTCCTTTTATGCAGAGTGTTGTGCTCAATTTCTCGATCATGTGGATGAGAATATTTGGTTGACGTTGGATAATGGATCATGGGTTTGGGAAATTGGGTCATTTGCCTTGTTTCACCTTGGTGGTTCGCTTTTATGCCCTAGTCTTGTGTTGTCACCGCCCAGGGAAAAGGGGTACTACTAGGAGGCCCTCACAAGGGTAAAGTTTTGTTCCTCCCTATACTTAACACTTTCCTGTTGAGATTTGGGTACCTTGGAAAGTGGTCCCCTTGTGTTTGTGAGCTTCTAAACACGTGGGAAGTACTTTGTATCTTGTACCACGTACTTTATGTCTAATTTCACTTTGACTTTGGAGATTTAAGTCAAAAGTCAAATTTGGTCATTTTAGCCTAAAATGACAATTAATTCACTTTGTAATTAAGGGACATAAAGTGAAACTATGGAAACTTAAGTAAAGTGGGTTTTGAGTTGAGATTCATTTGAGATGATCTCAACCATTGACTTAGGATGAGATGAGATGATCTCATCCACTCATTTCTTAGGTTTCCTAATGCATACTTAAGGAGGGTGCAAGGGCAAAGGAGAGGCTCAATTGTTCACTTGATCACCTTGAGAGTTTGGTGAAGAGTAGAAAAGTGAGAATCTAGAGGAGAGAGTAGCAAGCTTGGGCACACATGTTCATGGAGGGCGCAAGGCTAGTTGGAGCTTCAGTTATTTGTTGTGAGTGTATTTATTAGTGGGAGGGCGCACTCTTGGAGTGAGGGCGCATGCTAGCAGGAAGCAGTTGGAGAGGAGCCTTCTTGGATCTGACTTGTGGGTTGTTGACAGTGCATGCAAAGGGCAGATTGTGTGCAAGGGTTCTTTAATCAGCAAAGGGAAAGAGGCAGATTGTGTGCAAGGGTTCTTTAATCAGCAAAGGGAAAGAGCAAGGGCGCAAGGACCTTCAAGCAAAGTCAAGGAATTAGGGGGCGCACTCTTCTAGGGGCGCATAGCCCAAGGAACCATTGCAAAGCTTGTGAGAAGCTTGCAAAGTATCAGGTTCCTTCGTATTTATCTTCCTTGTTGTATTTCATGCTTGAAGCACAACCATATATATACATTCATGTTGACCAAAAATACATATGTTCATTTTCATGTATGCTAGAGTTTAGAACAGCATTACTTCAGCTCTAAAAGATCTCTAGGTGTGTTATATAGCTTATGGTATGCATGTGCTAACATCTTGTGACAAAACTACATGCTAGATCACCTCAATGGCCTATCTAACCATAACGGAACAGCAAAGAAGTTATTGAGCAGTTTGTTGTTATAAAACAAAAGCAAACCCTTGTTTGACAGTTGAAACTTAGAGCCAAATTGAGGTCAAAGACAGACCTAGTTGGCAGCTTGTTAGGACCTGGAAAATCTTCATTTCCATCCTGGAGCCTCTCATAGTGTACTAAACTTCAGCAATGGCTCATGGTCCATTCTCTCATGAGAAGAGGGGTTGAAGGCTCAGAGGTTGATTGCAGCCAGCTACTATTAAAAGAATAAGAAAATGATGTTAAAGAAAGAAATGAATGATAGCAAAAGGACTAACAAACACCAGTCCAAACTTGAGCTCTACGCTTTCAGTGCTCGCCCTGGTCCCAAATAGCAATGTTATAGCTTGCAAACTTAGAAAAGGGGACTTGCAAATATGATAAAGCAGACTAGAAAGACGGTTGATAAAGGGGTTTGGAAAAAATAGCGTCTAAATATGGGGTAACTCGAGAGCAAGTGCACCCTCCACAAATGCACTCATAGAAATGGATTTAATGACACCACGAGCCATGAAGTCATAAAACCATCTCACTATCACACTTATTCTTGAAGGGTTTCTTTATTTCCTGTCACTCTCACGACCTATCCCTCTACCTGGGTTATTTTATTTCCTGTCTAAGTGGTATTGATGTTTTGGTAGTTGTGGGAGGTATTAACATCCATGGATAAACCTTTAACTAGAATAGAATATTTTGGAAGCAGGAGAAAACCTAAACAGATGTGTGAAAACCCTGGAAGACAATTCGACTCAGCAGAATAAGTAATATTGAAGTATTATATGCAGAAAAGTACAGGTCGGCCCTACTTGAAGAGAAACTTGTTCACTTTGCCAGATTAGTATAAATAGAAGGCACTTGAGCTCATTTAGCAACACACTCACACTCAAGAAAGTGGTGCGCAAGTCTAGAGGAAGAGTGTCGCTGCAACGACTGCAGCTGGGTACTAGTCTTGGTCTATGGTTTAGGACTTTCTGCTTAGTGCGCTACCTTTGGAGAAAGGTGCGCTCTCTCTCTCTTGGTTATCCTTTCGGTATAGTGTTGCTTCCGGAATCATTCTATTTGTCAAAGGTTACGGTGCTCGGGGGTGGCTGCGTGCCTAAGGTTGGGTGACAATATTGTGATATTGTCTATGGTTAAATGAGCACAACATTCTAACATGTTATGGGCCCACACCTCCTTCGAAATAGTCTAACCACTGGAAGGTAGATCCGCAATGTTTTGTCAAGCTTGTTGTAGAACAATTGCAGTTGCAGTGTCAGTTCCTTCATGCCAATTGCAGCACCACTTGTAGTGCCAGTTGCAGCACCAGTGGCAGTGCCAGCACCAGTTGCAATGAAAGTTTTTGTGAAGTATTGGGACTAATTTTTGGTTATCCTAGTGCGCCCTAACCCAGCGCATCTTCTAGTGCCCTCGGCCATCAAAAACGTCAAAGTTGAATTTTTGGGTCAAAGTCAAGGTTTGACTGGTCAAAGTCAAAAGATCGACAAGGTCAAAGTCAAAGACAGTCATGACTTTCTCCATAAAATCAAAGTGGCACAGCGAAAGCATGGTCTCTCAGTAGAACATGGAAGACAAAGATTGACATCATCCTTGCAAAGAACAAAGGGCAAAATTATGGAACCACAAACTGAAGAGCAGGCGTCAAAGGATGAAGAGTTTGATTTTTGGAGCTTCCAAGCACATGAACATGGAGTAGGAGAAACAATAAAAAGCAACTATTACAGATCTGAATCTCTAGAAAGAAAAGGGATCTTTGTCCAAGAAGCAATAGTAGAGCCAGAAAGATCTCAGATCTAATACATTCAGAGGAACAACACACTCTCCAGGTTGGAAAGAATACTTGTCTCAGAAGAAAAGCAACTCAAGCAGAACAATAGCCAGACTCCAGGTTTGCATATCAGGTTTGATATTTTTATTATTGCTACTTAAGTGAGTTTTGCAATCCTTTAGATTTCATTTATGCTAGGAACAAATGAATACTTAGTAGCATGTACTATTAATATAAATGCTTAAGGTACTTAATTGCAATATGAACCAACATCTCCTCTAGGAGATATTTCTTGTTCTCAGGCAAAACACCTTGGTAATGCTATAATGAATTACATGAAATTGATATGTTCTTATATAAAATGCTATTATATTGGAAATACTTTTTCTCTTGTTGTTTTTGTTTCGGGCAGGTTATCCTATGTATTCCAAGAAGGTTACCACAGAAAAGCAAGACTTGAAAGGACTCAGAGGGATTCAAACTTCAGAGAGAGTCGGTGATTAGGAAAAGGCAAGGTTTCGTGACACTTTGCAAAATGCATAGGGACATGCAGCAGACTGAAGTGTGGTTCGAGGATTCTCTCAGTTGAAGGGAGTTAATGGCAAAATTCGAAAAGATGGATTTTGTAGGCCTTTGTGCCGAGTTGGAGGCCTTTGTGTCGAATTGTAGGCTTTGTGTCGAGTTGTAGGCTTCGCGTCGAGTTGTAGGCCTTTGTGCCGAGTTGTAGGCTTCGTGCCGAGTTGTACGCCTTTGTGTCGAGTTGTAGGCTTCGTGCCGAATTGTAGGCCTCATGTCGAGTTGTAGGTTTCGTGTCGAGTTGTAGGCCTTTGTGCCGAGTTGTAGGCTTTGTGTCGAGTTATAGGCCTTGTGCCGAGTTGCAGGCTTCATGCCGAGTTGTAGTCCTTGTGCCGAGTTGTAGGCTTCATGCCGAGTTGTGGGCCTTGTGTTGTCTTGTAAGCTTTACGCCGAGTTGTAGGCTACTCCAGTGAGATGGCCTGGTATGCCGAGTTGTTGCTACACCAATGAGACAGTCTAATACGCTAGTGGCGTAGTCGAGAACCTGTATGGTTCTGATGGTTATGCTCGTAATATGATCTGGGTGATCATGAGATAGCCTGTGTAGCTCTAGTGATGCTACCGGTCTACAAGACCATGTAGGTCTTGTTGTCGTCCTAATACACACTTGCCAACGTGAGCTAAGTCCAACTCACTTAGTGTGTCCTCGGAGACACAATGTCTAGGTTCTCAGTCCACACTGTCACCTTGACTGGAACCTCTTCCTTCTAGGCTTACTCCTAGGGAAGCCAAGGGGGGTAGTCCCTAGTTACTAGATTGATTTTAGTGCTAAGGTTCTAAGAGTTAGTTTTAATTTGTTAAGGCTAAAGGGGAAAACTAGCCTATGATGCAAAGGCAGCAAATGCAAAGTGCAAGTCTATTCTATATGTGAATCAGCCCTTTCCCCAAGTCAACTAAGACTAGTGCCTAAGGTTGGGCAATAGGGTCAACTAAGTTTGAGGGTGGTTTATTACAAAGATATTACAATATGAAAAAGTCAAACTACCCCAAACCACATATTAGAGTTGCTTAGAAAGGGATTACAAATGTTTACACTATACACAAACTAGATACAAAGATACACAAATGTAAGTGAAACATACAAGAGCCAAGCATGCCCCAATAGCACTTACTCTATTGGACCGCCTTCACTGGAAACCATAAAAAAGCACTCAAGAATCAAAGATGGTGATGCCTCCCCAAGTGGGATACTCAACCCCTTCTTGATTCACACCATAAAACAAATGAACCAAAAGATATTCAATGTTTAACTCAATTGTTCACATAGACATAAAACATAAACCATAAAGTTGCAATAAAGATAAAAGCATGAATTAACCATCAATGTGTGTTCCCTAAGCATACATCTAATATCCCCAAATACACATGGATGAGCTATGCAACTAGATCGTTAAGGGGTTTCTTAAAGATTTGATTAATTTTTAAGTTCCCTCCCCCTAAACTATGTTTGTGCTTTAAGCTTCCTCCTCCCTTGGCCAAATGACTATCAGGTGCTCAAGATAGTAAGGCAATGAGGCCCACCCTAGCTTCCACGGTCAGCCCTGACAGTAAGAGTACTTCCCGGAAAGGATCCCCCCGACGGAATCACGAGACGGTCCACCGCCACTTCCTTCCGTTGTTTTCCTCAAACCCGTTTTAAATGGTGGAGATGGTTGAATAAAGCCCCTCAAAGTTGTCTAAGTGTTATTATGACCCGCGGGTGGGTCTTTTAGTGTGTTGGGTTGCTTTTAGGAGTATTTTTAACACTTAAAATTTTAGTTTTAACCGCTTGGCCGAATTGAAAATGTGTGAAATATGATTGCAAGATATAACTTTAAAGAGCATTAACACATTGGAAACATAAATGGAAAAGAGCATTAGATGTATCACTTTATCATTTAACCATTCCACATATGATTTGCAAGTTAAAAGTGAAGAAATATATGCTTGAAAGTGTGAAGCTTATGAATGTACTTGCTTAAACCATAAAGTATTGCATGAATGAAAGGACATTAAGAAAAATAAACATTATAGCATCACATCACCATTTAATTATCCAACTTGCAAAAATGAAGGGCAAGAACAACTTGCCTTAATGAAAATGTAAAGAAACTTTGAGATCTAAGATTGCTTATCCATGAGTGTGTTAACCATTAAGTGAAGGATATGCTTGAAAAATAAAGATTAAACAAGATTATGGAAAAGATCTTAAACCATGACAAAATCAAATATGCTAGAAGTATAAGCAAGCTAAATGATTTATGTAACTAATAGGTTTAGCACTTAGAATATATCACAAACCATTTAACCATTTAACCATAAGATCATGAGCATATGAAATGAGATTTAAAGAAAGGAAACTATTAGGTGTGATTACTAACTAGATTGTTTTAACCATATGAGCATAGAATCACCAAAAGAGGATTAGTTTGCCTTAGGCCGTGCGGTTTTGAGGATTACTCTCCCAAGGTGTCAGTCATTAGCTTATTAGAAAATGAATAACTTAATAAAATAATGAAACCACTTACAATGGCCAAGGTGGACGCAAGCCTACCATTATTGGCCAAGAAGGGTTACCTACTCTAAGAGCAAATTAAGAAAATGAAAAGGCCACACAACTTGTCTATTGGACAAGAGGGGCCAACACTTAGATGAATAAAGAATAAACTAAACTTGAAATAAACAAAACAAACTATATTATGTTAGTTTATAATTATGGATCCAAAAGAATGAAATAATGAAAGAAAAACTGAAAATACAAGGAAAAGAGTAGAGAGATAGCTACCCAACCGAAAGGGTTTCTTGATGAAGTCTTCTTGAATGCTTTGAGCAGCGTTTCCCCCTCTTTTCTGGTATGTACCTGCAAAAAACTGCAAGCAAAAACTTGCTGGAAATGCTGCAAAACACACCCAAAATGTTACAAAAAATTTCTGTTTTTACACAGAAATTTTATATGTAAAAATCTGAACTGAAAAAATTTATATTTTGACCTATCTAAGAGAGTGTTAGCTACAGAAAATGGAATGAAATGACAGAAAAATATCAGATCCAAATCAAAAAGCCAAGAGTTTGTGCAAGCTATGGCTAGAAACTGCTCTAAAGTCTCTCCCAAACCAAACCTTGTGAGACAAATCTGCACACTAAACACAATGTGAGTTCAAAACAGCATAGTATAATGATTAGAATAGCAACCATGAACTAATTCACAATCCTAAATAACCACATACATAGATCATCAACACTAATGTCTATTTGATCTACCCAAATAAACTAATTTATCCAAGAAACTAGCTAAGAACCCACAAAATGCAAAGGAACAAAATCACCTCATGTTGATGGACAAACAAGACTAATCTCTATTGGTCCAAGAATCCTCCAAAGCTTTTGTTTATTGAATCCAAAAGTATGAGAGTGTTGTAGCAACAAGTTGTTACAAGACTTTCAAGAGCAATGAGTGAAATGTGAGATGGCAAGAGCAAGAAGATGGCAAAATTTTAGTAGCATAACTTTAGCTCAAAGAATGGTAAAGAAAAAGGGTGAGGAGGGGTTCTCTTTATACCTCTAGAGGCAAAGTGAAGGCACTTGGATGAACTCCAAGTGTCACATCCCAAGCAAATGAGCAGATCTCAAGGCTAGGGCACACCATCTAGGGTTTGAAAGCTAGATCTAGGGTGTAGAAAAAGTAGGAGGTGTTGGGATCAAGCAAAGAGGTGTGGGAGGCCTTAGGATTGATGCCAAGGAAGGTGAGAGGTCTCAAATAATTTTTAAAAAATCATTTGTGGAGTTTCTAAAAGAGGGGGGGCGTAACTCCTCTTGGAGGGGGCAAAAAAAGTGTGAAAATGAAGAAATGGAGGGGAATTAATGAGA
>ML776654.1:1214228-1231586 GCA_009831015.1 Picea engelmannii | reverse complement strand
CCTCATGCATCAGACCTCAACTGGATCTGACAAGACCTCCTCTCCTGGTGAGCATCAGAAGAAATCAAGTGCGCCCTCCTCTCAAGATGCGCCCCTCCTCCATGAAAATGCTCCTGACAAGAAAGGGAAGCTAAGGCTCCATGCATGAACTCACCATGCAAGCTCCAACCTCCAAGAGTTTCTCTCAAACCCTCAAGGGTTTTGGCTCAAACCCTCATGAAGTGCGCCCCTTCTCCTCCTCAAGATGTGCGCCCTCCTTCTCTTCTCCACAAGTCTCAAGTGAAGAATGAGTCTCCAAAATGCCTTTACCCTCTCTTTAGCCTCCTCATGCCAACCCTAAAAGATCAATGGCCTAGATTAGATCTAGCCAAGTCTAATCAATGGGTGAGATCAACTCCAATAATCTCACTAAGGAAACCCACTTTCCTTAGTTGCTTTATGTCTATTAATTCACCCACATTGTGAATTAATTGTCACTTTATGACTTAGGTGACATATTTCACTTTTGACTTAAAACTCCTAAGTCAAAGTGAAATTAGAATCATAAAGTAAAGTATGAGGGTAAAAGTCTTCCCCCTTTGTGCTTAGAGACTCATAAGCACATGGGGACCACTTTCCAAGGTACCCAAATCTCAACAAGGTTGATTGGTCAAAGCTAAAGTCAAAGGTTGACTTCTGGTCAAATTGATTCTATGGTCAAAGTTGAAATTTTAGAGTTTCTAGCTTGTATTAATCATTGAATCTAATCTCTTCTTGTCAAGATGGTATCCAGACTCAGATTGGAAGACAAGTTGGACGATGCTACAAGACTTCAAAGGTATGCACTTGTATATGCTATCCAAGATATATCATCTAGCAAAACGTGAGTGTGTTTGAAGGAAAAGTATTAGAGACCTTGTCCAAGCTGTAATCTTGGATTCAGTGCATTCAAAGGAACAAATGCATCCTCCATAGCAATTGAGGCTTCAGGTTCCAAGTTTGATTAAATTGTTAAGCTTCAAATTTGTGTATATCAAGGATGATAGTTGCTACAATACAAATTGTGAAAAAAGTCTTTGAAAGATTCTATTATTGCTAGGTGCAATGAATACTCGACTGCATATGAATACTATTGTAATAGATGCTTATTGTATTTGTTCGCAAGTTGAACTACCATCTCCTCTAGATAGATATTTCTTGTTTTCTCTTGTTGTTCTTGTTCCAGGCAGGTACCCTTGTCAAATATGGTTGATGAGCAATCTTTGCAGAAGCTGTCATAGAAGAAGTTTATAAGGATGACACAACTGCCAGATGGGCAGCAATCAGAACAGATAGAAACAAACTTAAAGAGACTCGGAGGAGTCAAACTCGAAGGAAGTCAGAAATCAAAAGGAAACCAGAACAAGCTTGTGACACTTTGTAGAAAGCAAAGAGAGATGCAGCAGACGGAAGCATGGACTCTCTCAGATGGAGGGAGCTGATCACAGAATTCCAAAATAAGATTATGCATATTGCTCATTCAAGCATGAAGTCGAGATTAGGAGGGAGCTAATCCCCAACGATATGATTTATTGAAGAAGAATCCATAAAGACTATGAAGTATCTATCCATGTTCCTCATTGGAAGTAGCAGCCATGATAAGTAGCACATGTTCAGAAGAAGTCTTCTTCAAAAAGAAGCCTTGAATATCCTTGGTTGTCCAACTACATTTATGTTCCTATGGCGGAAAGTTGGAGCCTTCAGGAAAGAAGGGCATGTAATCGATAGAAGATTCCATGGACTCCAACATTGAAGAGAAACATGAGGAAGAACATGAAGATTCCAAGAAAGAAAGAAAAGTCAGAACAACTAATTGAACCAGTTTGAACCCACTAGAAGCAGTCAAGCAAATGGAATGGAAGGAATCTGTGATGAAGAACAATGTATGTGAGAAATTGTGAAAAAGACTGAAGCATTGATAGATACAAGGCAAGACTCGGGGCTAGAGGGTTCTCCCAGTCGGAGGGAGAAGACTATGAAGACAACTTGTTCTAGTAACCAGATATACCTCTACCTGAGCCATTATATCTCCTGCAGTATCCATGGATTGGAGTTTACATCTGATGAATGTAAAGACTGTTCTTCTCAACAAAGTAATTGAAGAAGAAGCATATGTAGAGAAGCCTCAAGGTTTTGAGGTATACCAGAAAGAGACCCTTGTATGCAGAGGGAAGAAGACCTTGTATGGATTCAAGCAAACTTGGTGCAGAGCCTCTCATGTACAGCAAAAGCGTGGTGAAAACTTCCTATAACAAAGAAAGTATATTGAAATGATTCTTCAAAAGTCCAGGATGATGGATTGCAAATCCATGGCAAACTCCCATGATGACAAGATCTGAAGAAGTTGAGAGACTATGATACAGTAGACCCGTCTTTGTATCGACAATTGATTGGCTTGTTAGTGTATTTGGAGAATACTCAGTTGGATATTTGTTTTGTGGGACGTTTAAGTTATGATATACAGTTGCATGGATTTATCGATTTAGATTGGGCAGGGAGTGCAGACGATAGAAGAAGTGCTACTTGGATATGTTTTAGTTTGAGCTTTGCCACGATGTCATGGGCTAGCAGAAAACAGAATTCAATTGCACTCGGCACTGCAGAAGTAAAGTATATGGCAGCTTGTGATGCTTGTACAGAAGCAGTGTGGCTCTGTAATTTGGTTTCTGGACTGTCTAATCAGGTGTTGTATTCAATCGTGATATATTGTGATGATCAGAGTTGTGTGAAGCTTTCAAAGAACCCTGGTGTTCCATGACAGGTAGAAGCACATTGAGATAAAGCATTATTTTCTCCATGGTAAAGTCCAGAGGGGAGAAGTGGTTCTCCAGTATATCTCCATAGATGAGCAGATAGCAGATATTTTCGTAAATCCTTTGTCCAAGATGAAAAGTTTGTGTACTTAAGGGACAAGCTAGGGCTCGTGGAGACGACTTCCTTATTGAAAAAGGAAGTGATTACTCCCAAGTTGGGAGGGAGCACTTATATGTTATTGATTTATGGACAATGATTTTCCAGTTCGAAAAATGGTCCAAGTTGGGCAGTCCCTTTCCAGTCCGAAAAGTGGTTCGAGATTTCTAACGGACTGTCATTTTCCAATTCAAAAAATGGTCTCGATTGGACAGTCATTTTCGTAATGAAAATGGTCTGATAGATTGTTGATGTACAATACACAGTGATTCGCCTTGTGGCCAATGTGGGGGAATGGTCTAGGACACTCGTTCTTCTTAGTAGTCACTCTGAGTAGTGGTCAAGTAAAATGGTTTGCCTCGTTGGGCAGTCATTCTTTCGAAGTTCACAGGTGTGAGCACTTTCAAAGAATGGTTTGTTTTGGAGGTTGGTGCAGGATAGTCATTTCCATAGGAAATGGTCCGGACAGTCATTCCCTAGGACAGAATCATTCTCTCCAGGTTGCACTGTGATTAGTGTTGGAGGAATGGCCTAGTTGGGTGAATGGTCCAAGTTCAGCAATCAGGGACAGGCATTCTCTCTAGGTTGCACTATGATTAGTGTCGGAGTAATGGTCTAGTTAGGTGAATGGTCCAGGCTTAGAAATCAGGGACAATTATTCTTCTATGCTTGGGAAGAATAGTCAAGATAGCCCATGGTTGATGTTTTACTTTCTCAAAGCAGATGCTCTTCCAGATCTCACAAATGTGAGTGGAAGAATGGGCCAGAGGACTCAGTTTGTATCATGATATTGCTTATGCAAGTTGATATCAAATGATATGATTGTTGTGGAGACTGTATGTCTCTGGACAATAGTTGTAAGCTATTGTGGTGGATGTGATCCACTGATAGTGACTATGTGTCATTGGTTAGTAGTTGTGTGCTACTAGGAGTGGTTGTGTACCACTAGGAAGTAGTTGTGTACTACTATGGATAGACACAGTTGTGTTCTATTGGATGGCATTGTTCTAATTGCCATGGAGACTACCACTAGTGTTGGAGTTGATTGTCAGCTAGATGGATAGTCAGTGTGCTGGTGGACAGACATTATCCAGGCAGAGAATGGTCCCGACAGAACAGATTGTTAGTGGACATGCATTCTCTCTGTGGAGAATGGGCCAGGTTGACAGTTTGTTGACGTATCATGGACTGGTATTTTCCTAAGGCACAGATTTTGGCCCGATTAGGAAAATGGTTCAGGACCGATATTTTCTAAGGCATATAGGTAGAGATGCATCGCTATGGTACATATGACTCGATTAGAAAATAGTCTGAGACTGACATTCTTGTAGGAATGGTCTCTGTAGCCCATGGCATAGCTTTCAACATCTGTTGGGATAGTCATTCTTCTAGGATGTATGTCTAAATTAGAAGAATGGTCCTCGTATCACTCTGTGGCGTGAGTGACTTATTCAGCATCATGCCTGATTACTCAGATGGAGTATGGCTTCGAGAGATGATGCAGTTGATGCTAGCAGATGATATTGATAGTGATGATGTTGCTCGTGAGTTGATCTATGTGATCATGAGATAGCCTGTGTGGCTATGATGATGCTACTGGTTGAATGGTTTGTTTGTGCTCAAGACCATTGCCTTTAATACCTCCCTAGCTAGGAGGGAGTGTTAATATTATGGTAGTTGCGGGAGGTATTAACCTCCAAGTGTAACCTTTGACAAGACTAGAATATTCCGAGAAGCAAGAGAAACCCTAAAATGTTGGATAATAAGTTAATAACCCTAGAAGACAAGTCAGCTCAAGATAATATTTAATAGAGTTATTAGCCTCCAGAAAGAGAAGTCGGCCCAGTCAAGTGAGATAGAGCAGTATAAATAGAGGGCGCTACAGCTCATTTGACACTCACTCACAATTGCATAAGACTAGTGGTGCGCAAGTATGGAGAGGGAGTGCAGCTGCTGCAACTGAGATTTTGGCTTTTGATTGGACTTTCTCTTGGTTATGGTTTGGACTTTCTGCTTGGTCTTTGGTTATTCTTGCTTGGTGTGCTAACCTTGGAGAAAGGTGCGCTACCTTGGTTGGCTATTGCTCTGCTTCCGGAATTATTCTTTTTGTCAAGGGTAAGGTGCTCGAGGGTGGCCTTTGCGCCTATGGTTGGGTGACAATATTGCTATATTGTCTATGGAAAAAGGAGCACATCTCTTTATTTCTAGCAAAAAGGACATTATACATCCAAACATTCACAAGATACCAACGCTCCCCCGAAAACAATGTGGTATTTTGCTGTAAAGAGAGAAAAGAGCAGTGTGACGTCCTAGAAAAGAGCACAAATATGCAAAAAACTCCCCTTGAATGTGCTGAAATACGTTTTCTGTCACAAAAAAAGTGTTGCAAACCCTAGTTTCAGACCTGAAACAGCCCTAAACACAATGCTAGATAGAGAAGGAAGAGTCCAGACTAGCTCTAATACCATGTTGAGATCATAAGTAGTGGACCTACAGTGAACACTTCAGCAAATCTTAATCCAGAAAAGAAAACATAGCAGATTTCTAACATCATTACAAGAGAAGATCACACCATAACCAAACACACGAACTCCAAATGAGGCGTTGTATAGAAGAGATGCCCTTAGGCCTTTATCAATAATCAACTTGAGTGAATGATTCACAAATGAGGCGTGCTTTATTTATACACCTCCTTTAGGGTTTGGGTGCTAGTCCCAAGAGGGTGAATACATCAGCTTTACTGAAAAATAGTCAAATATAGTAAAGTTAAACCCTAGGACCACTACTTTCTCCCCATCTCCAAACATTGGTGTAAAATTAAACCCTTCATGTGAAGTTTTCTACTGCCACTACCAATAATGCTCCAAGATCCTCTTAGAAAATATGAATTGGACCAAGTGGGTCCATTCAAGCCAGCATGCAACAAGCCAATTTCAGGCACCACTATTAGATTTGCCACAAAATGGGCAGGACGATCGACACTCAAGATACAGTAACTCCCAAATTACATCAAAACATGAAAATGAGAGAGCATCACCTGTTGAAATTTCCTATTACTCAGTCATTGAGGATAATGCCAATAATTATTAAACTCAGAAATTTAGTTTGCTGATATAAATTTCAGAATTATGCAGTTAACCTACAGCTGAGTAATAAACCATAAAAATGACAGCAGAAGCATACAGAACCAAGCACAAAATTCACACAAGACACCAGATGTACCCTGGAAACCCCAGTGTGGGGAAAACCAGCTAAAAGGGGATTTTATTGGGCCAGCAAGAGAAATGATTACCCATCTTACAAATTTTCTCAAACAAATCTCAATTCCTCTCAGCAAAGAATCAGCCACACTAACAGCTGTACAGCCCAGTCTGTTCCGGCCCTGTACGGCTGAGCTTGTACGGCCTGTAAATGGCATGTACTGCCTGTGCAAGTTCATCCCTGTATGTCCTGCTCTTGTGCTGGCTGGTACGGCCTATTCTTGGCCTCTGCTAGCTGAATAATTCGGTCTCTGCACAGTTCTGATGCAGCAGCAAAGTCTGGCCACAACTTGGCCTGCTCACTCTGCCTGGAACGCCCTCTTCCTTGGCCTCTTTCACTGCCCAGAACTGTCCCTTGCCTCTGCTGCCCTCTCTTGCTCAAGCAACCTTGCCTCAGCTGCTAACTCCAGCCCAAGCTCCCTCTTCCTCTCATTTGCTCAACCTTCACAAATGAGAATGTGAGTATCCTCTCACCCTCAGCTTCATTTTATCTCCCTAGCAGCCATCTTCCTTGCTTTGAATTGTGTGCCAATTCAGCCTCCAACGCTTCTAGATGGTGCGCCCCCCTTGGCTGGACCCCACAGCCCACTCACAAGGCTCATGAGGTGTGCCCCACTTGCTAGGGACCCACCAAACACTAACTAGAGCGCCCCCTCTCTCCATGGGCCATACAATCCACTCAAAAGCAAAAATTTTGCTGCAAGCTTAAGTTAGACTTAGGCTGAGATAATAAGGCTGATCTGGGCCTTGGTGTGTCCATCAGCTGGCCTAGGACACTTGGGCACAGCTGAGACACCTCACGAGCTAAAAACTAACATCACCCATTTCAGTTACAAGGATTTTTAAATCATTCATTATATTTTGAGATCAGCCAAGTAGGGACTATAACTTTCACACGCACGTCAAAGCAGATCTTTGACTCTGCATTATTTTGGTTTCATGAACAAAATTCCATACTCTTTTGTGAAGCTTCAGCGAAATCCATGCAGCTTGACTTGGCATTAGATTGGTTTCATGAAACAAATTGCAAACTTTTAGCAAAATCTATCGTTAATTGGAATATTTTCAAAATTAAAAATGTTTTTCACAATTTTCAAATATTGTTGATCATTGTTTTCATTCATTGAGGAGACTTTGGATAGGACTCAATTCCCCGTTATGGTAGCTTGAATTGTCATTAAATAAAAATCATTTAAAATTTAATTAACCCTGAAATAATAGAATTTGCCACGTGTATGTGGTCTTCAATGCCACTGACAATTATCAATGCATTATATGAATGCTCTGTATTAATATTATTAATTAGGAAATTGTCATGCTTGGACCATATGAGCATGTCTTGCTATACTCGAGTGTTTCCTATGCCCACTACCATCTATTGATCTGCATACTCAATGCAATGTTGTTGATGGGATGTTTAGTTGTTTGCTATGGCAGCTACCAGCTGTAGCCTCAATGCAATGTTGCTGACTATTGAGCTTATGAAAATCATATGGCCTTGCAATTTGAACTTTCTATCTAGTCACTCTTTGGTTAAAGAACTCAGATTACACAACACAGAACCTAGATATTCAATCAGAATAAGTAAGGCCTCTACCTATATCATATTCTATCTAAGCTTCAAGTCCTGATTCTTGTCAGCAAGAGGCTTTGGACTTGCAGTGTTATGTGATATATCATGGCTAAACCACCAAAAACAGCACACTTATACTTGGAAAGCCATCTATTTTTCCTATCAAAATCTTAAAGCAGGCTTGTGAATTCAAATTAGCTTTGCTATAGACAAACTTATTTTGCAAATGCATGCTAGGCTATTATGTAGTAATCCTTAAATATGCATACAATAGGGATATAAAGATTAACTTGTTCCAAGATATTACTTTCGTACTTTTCATTATCTTACTGATGTTGTTGGATTTCAGAAAGAATAGAGAGAATAGTATGAAGAGTGAGTCGGCCTTCCCTCCAACGAGGGCCTTCACTTCAACAAGATAACAAAGAGATCTCACACAACATAACAAGAACGCAGTTTGTCAAACCTTCTCTAGTACAAAGCAGCTTCCAGAACACTGCGGAGTTTGCCAAACTTTGTATTGTACAGAGCAGCTTACTAGTGCATTGTTGATGTTCTTTGAAATGCTTTCCACTAAAAATTTGTTGGTCATATCTAGAGACTCAAAAGGAAGCCCACCCCATGCTTTAATTAAGCACTACATCTGCTTCCAAGACCTGTAATATGTGTAAACTATGCGTTGAACTCAGTGTTAATCAAGGTTGCCTGAAATACCCAGTGTAATGGCATCCCCATGGAAATATTAAAACTATATCAAAATTGAGCAGTTATTAAATAAGGTCACTCCTCTGAGCTAACTCATGCAAAAAGAAATTGTTTGCTTCTGAATTTATATCATTGACTATTTGGAATGAAGACGGCGAATATAACCAGAGATATCTTCATGCAATTGTGTGACCCTGTCAGCATTGTGCCTTTGTAATCCATGTAATGATTTTGGCAGCCTATTTCTTCCTCTCAGACATTGGCATGCACTAAAACCCTTGCATGTAGCAGCAATTCGTTTTTCATTATAAACTGCCACTCTTACACAAACAATGCAACCTTTGTGCCTGCTCTTCCTTGCACATTGTATACTATCTGCCAGTTCAACTGTCRGTTGGTTCTGGATAGGTTTATGCTTGTCCAGTCCTAATCACTCGATTCCTTGCTAAGTGCAACACAGTTTAATTTATAGACTGCCTGTGTGACTGCATGATCTTCCTTATAAAGAAATATTAAAAGGAAAAAATCCACAAGGAATCCGAACATATAAGAGAAGTTGGAGGGGCAGTAAAGTAAACCTGCATGCCAAAGCTAGCTTCACTGTAACACCTGACGAGAGATATATATAAGTTATGATGCAGCAGGGAAGGTCGTGTGAATAAAGATAATGTATGGGAAGAATACTCTATCATATGAAGGCATCTACATGCCAGCCTTGGGTCACAACACCAGAGCTGCCGCCATATGAAATCCTTAGATGGAGAGTCAACTCATGAAGTTATCCACCTTTGTCATGTCATCCATCATATCACATACTCCTCACCGAGTGTCCTAGGAACTACTTCCTGACTTAGGAGTTGTCACATGTAATAGAGGTTGATGTTGTCCCCAACATGGTTAAACTTGGCAAGTGGTGGTGTGCCCTAGGTTTAAACCTAGGTGGAGCTTCTATTTTATCATCGGGTTGTTATCATGGTTGTCTTTGCTAGGAGATATAACATGTTCCCATAGTACAACATTTGTTGGAGCACACCCCCCCTTCATTGGCACACATGTTCATGTTGATTTAATAAGTTGACGACTATTGGAAGGTTGGACTATGGTTTTATTTTAGCATTAACCTTTGTGGACACATATTGAGGTTGATTACCATTTAGTGGTTAAATTAATCCATTTTATTACCTTGGAGGTTAATGGCTTGAGCACCCTACTTCACTTGGCAACAGTTCACACTTGGAGGGGTTATTTGGAGATTATTTGAGGCTTTTTGAGGGAGAGCTCCTCTCTTGGACACAGTTTCCAAGGTTTACATGCATTATTTTATTGTTGGAGAGGTTGGCACATTCTCCTAGGGTGCACTGTTTCTTGTGCACATGGTTTGAAGAGATTTGTGGATGGTATTGGGAAACAACACATGGTTCTGGCATGAGTATTGATGAGGTCCAACCACATTGGCACTCCTTTCTAGGGTGCACTTCACATGGAGATATTTTATTATTTATTAGGTAATTGAGGTAGTTACATGGCACAGTTTTCTACAGTGCACCTCTTCTAGGTGATCTCTCATATTTATTGCATGGATATTCAACTACACTTGTCATCTTTTGACCTTCATTGGAGAGCACCCTTACCTATTTGACTTGGCACATATATTATTTTATTTGAGGTGGTTATTGTCAATTTTTAAGCATTCAATTCTTTCAATTTCAGATCTGAAAATTACTTCCACGTGACCTCAAACAGTAAATTCTAGGACTGTTATCACTGAATAATTTTACACTGAAATTATGACAGAAAATTGTAGCGGAAGCACAAAGCTCAAAAAGAAATCATCCATGCACAGGAGACACAAATTTTACTCAAAAATAATTATCAGATTGAGGATCCCGCGGACAAAAACAATCCTCACAGCAAAAATTACAAACTCAGCAAAATTCTGGAAAACCTTCCAACTTACAAATCTCCCTGAAACCATGATGATGTCACAGCCATACCTGCATGATGTCAGGGCCATACGGTTGTGTCAGCCCTACAGCCCGCACTTGCGGCTGCTGCCCATACGGTTCACACGTGTGGTACAGGCTGCAATTAATGCATCATACTGCCAGTACAGAGCCCATACATGTGGCTTCTCCTCCTCTCTCTCACATGTGCGGCTCCTCCTCCTTGACTGAAAAATGAGAAAGAAACAACAGAAACCCTAGACCAGATTTGCCAAGCCTCCTTGCTGAAATTTGCCTCCTCAATCCCTTTGGCAAGACTGCTCACTCACTCATGCCAAACACATGATGAAAAAATGAGATGTGATATGGTGTCTCCTCACATTGCCTCTCCTTTTATAGGAGTCTAAATTTCGAAGCCCCTAACCCACTTTAGAGGCCCTCCAATAAACTCAACAATAAATTAGAATTGTTTATTCCTCCAATGGGTGCAAAACCCCAACAAACAACAATTCCAAGCCCCAGCTCTATACAAAAAGGTTTCTACAATGCAAAAATGCAATGTGAGTGCCAACAAAGATTCCCACATGCCCGACACCAAGGCCAACGTGAAAATACCTCCCCAATGCAATAAAACATCAACACTCCCTCTTAGCAAGGGAGGCATTCCCCACCACTCCTATCTTGTCTCTGAAGTAGACAAACATCCCCTTCACTAGGGGTTTTCTGAGAATATATGCAATCTACTCATCTGTGGAAATATATTGAAGCTTCACAACTCCCTTCTGAACCATGTCTTTGATGAAGTGGTATCCGATCTCAATGTGTTTCGACCTGTCATGGAACACTGGATTCTCCGAGAGTTTAATACAAATCTGATTGTCGTAGTAAATCACCATAGGCTCCAACTCTTGATCAAAGAACCCCGCAAGAAGCTTACAACGCCAAAAAGTCTCATAACTCACCAAACTAGCTGCCATATACTCTGCCTGCTGAATTAGTGCCACAGAAGTTTGTTTCCTGTTGAACCAAGAAACCATTGTTGATCCCAAGCTGAAGCGACCACCAGAAGTGCTCTTCTTGTCAACTACACTAACTTCCCAATCTGAGTTTGAATATCCATGCAGCCTCACTCAATCACCCTCGACATATCTCAGACCAAATCCAACTGTACCTCGAAGGGACCTGACCACATGCTTTGTTGTTTTCCAATGCACCTGCCTCAACTCAACCATGAACTGGCTCAAGGTGTTGACAACAAAGCAAATATTCAGTCTAGTGTTGACCAAACACATCAACAAACCAATCAACTACATGTATATTGTGGGATCCACCAAATCTAAATTTCAAGCCCCCATCTTCTTCAAACTGGTGATCATAGGTGTAGTCATGGACTTACAATCCATCATCCCGAACCTCCTCAGTATCTCAACTGCATACTTCCCATGTCCGAGGAAGATCTCACTTGGCTACTGCCACACCTCCAATGCCAAGAAGTAATGCATTAATCCAATATCTTTCATCTCGAACTTCGAAACCAAATCTCTCTTGCACCTGACAATAAGCCTCTCTACTCCCGTGAGGAATAGATCATCAACATACAACACCAATATAAGAGGATCCTGAGCAATCTGTATGAGATATATATTGGGATTCGCTTCACTCTTGGTGAACCCCATGCTCTACAAATACCTGTCGATCCTCCAGTACCATGCCCTGGGTCCTTACTTGAGTTCGTACAAAGCTTTCTTCAGCCTACAAACATGGGACTCCCTCCCATGTACCTCAAAGCCCTAAGGTTGCTCTATGTACACCTCCTCCTCAATCACACCATCGAGGAATGTTGTCTTCGCATCCATATGATGTATCCTCCACCCCATAATTGAAGCAAGAGAAATAACAGTCATGATAGAAGTATACCTAGCGACTAGAGCAAAAGTCTCCTCATAGTCCACTCCCTCTCTCTGGGGGAACCCTCTCGCCACGAGCCTCACCTTGTACTTCTCAATGTTACCATCCGCAGCATGCTTGATCTTATAGATCCACTTGGAAGTCACCACACACTTCCCCTCTAGTCTCGGAACTATGTCCCCCACATCATTCTTCAGGATGGACTGATACTCCTCCATCATGGAATCCCTCCAAACCTGTTGGCTTGAATCCTCCTCAAAACTAGAAGAATCGGAATCAATGATGCTACTCATAAGCGCCACATAGATCGAAAACCTCTACGGAGGCCTGCTCTCCCTGAAAGTGCCCCTGGGTGTCGCATGCTTCTTTGCATCTCTCAAAGTATCTTGAAGCCATCTAAGCCTCGTGTCCTCATCACTAGGAGGGTCCACTGGATCCACTGACTCCTCCTCCTGGTCTGAAGGTTGAACCCCTGTACTGGATGGACCTGTACTCTCCTCAACCTTCGAAGCCTCCTACTCCTCACAATCTGTCTTTGTTGAGGTCTCTCGGGACCTCCTTAAAACCAGCTCCTCCTCAAACCTGACACCCCGACTAACGTCAATCTATAGTTGTCCTGAAATGTAGATCTGGTAGGCCTTCGAAGTCTTGTTGTATCCCACAAACAGGCCTTTCCTCCCAGAAGGTTCTAACTTCGTCCTCTTCTCCTTAGGAACATGGATGTAAACTGGACAACCAAAGATCCTCAAATGCCCTATCTCTAGTCTCACTCCTGTGAATGCCTCCTCGGGAGTCTTGTCCTCCAAGATCCTATGAGGACTCCTATTTTGAACATAGATTATCGTGCTACACGCCTCTGCCCAAAGCAACATAGTTAGATCTTGGCCATGCAACATTGCTCTAGCAACCTCAACTATGGTTTGATTCTTCCTTTCCACAACCCAATTTTGTTGTGGGTTGTAAGGCATTGTCATCTCCCTCTTGATCCATGTGTCCTTGGAGAAATCCCTGAAGTCGTTGGAGGTATACTCAACCCCGTTATCTAACCTCAAGACCTTGATCTTCTTCCCTGTCTGATTCTCCACCTGAGCCCTGAACTCCATGAATCGACTGAAGACCTCATCCTTGGTCTTCATGAAGAAGATCCATGTCCTCCTGGAACAATCAACAATGAAGGTCACATAGTACAAGTAACCACTCGAAGATGTAACTGACATTAGTCCACACACATCTGAATGTACTACATCCAAGATCCCCTTGGACCTACTATCATTACTTAGAAAAGTAGCCTTGGCATTTTTGCCAAGTGCACAACCCTTGCATACACCCTGGTGTTCTGCTCCAAACTCTAGAAGACATGTAACCATCCTCCTTAACACTGGCAAAGCCTTGTAATGCAAGTGTCCCAATCTCCTGTGCCAAAGCTCACATAGACTATCATTGTGGTGTAACAAGGCTTGGGTTGCTTGTCCTGTCAACCAGTAAAGACCTCCATCACGAACACCAATGAACCCTACTGAGTCAACGCTCGATCCTCTTGGCCATGCAAGGATATGTTCGCCTAACAATGCCACTGCATACCCTCTGTCCTCCCTAGTTGAGATAAAAAGTAGGTTCTTCAACCCCGACACATACAACACATCACTCATCCTGAGGACTCCAGCTAAAACGAAGTTGTCCCAACTCTCTTGACTGCATACTTGGCATTATCACCAAGCTAGCAATCTTGAGTCCTCTTCTGACAAACTGGTGAGTGACTCCCATGATCCTGTCATATGACGAGAAGCTCCACTATCCACCAACCAAGTCCCACTACCGAAAATTGTACTAGAAAGGGCGAAGACCAATAAGAACTCCCTCTGAAGCCTATCTGCAACCACATCCACCTCTGTTGTTGATTCCTATTGCTTCCCTTTCCCTTTCTTCCGCTGTGGACATTGTGAAACATAGTGGCCTTGCTTATGACAAGCAAAGCACTTGACCTTGATAAGGTCCTTCTTCCCTACTCTGGAAATGCCTCTCTCCATGTGGAACCTTTTCCTTTGCGCTTCCTAGCATGAGCAGCTAGGGCACGGTTCCCATCATCGCTACCTCTCTACTTGTTCCTGGACTCTATCTGAGCCTCCTCCTGGATGCAATCAATCCACACTCTGTCAAATCATGGCAACTTCCCTCGTGCACAAATCCCCTCACAAATAGTTCCCAAGACTCGGGAAACACATTCAAAGCCACATTCACCAACTCTGTGTCATCAACTGCCTCACCAATGGCCACAAGTTGATCATGAATCAAAGTGATCCTCATGAGATAGCTAGCAATTGTATCTGATTTGGACATCTCAACTAATCGGGGCTTATGCCTCAAAATCAACTTCTGGTTTGTAATATCACTTTGGTACAAGCCCACCAAAAAGCATCATACATCTCCTTGGTTGTCTTCTCCTAGGAAATATGAGGAATCAAATGATCCTTCACAGAATCCAACAACACCCACTTGGCCTTCACTTCCTTCTTCTTAGCCAATTCCTATGCATTGTTAGGATTTGGAATCACCTTCTCAATGTAATCCTTGAGATCATTCTCTTCCAAGAGCAAGAGAATCCTAGCCTTCTAGGCCCGGAAATTTGTGGCCCTCTCCAACCTATCCTCAACTCTAAGAGTGCCCACCATCGTGTCTAGTCTTGAACAAAAACACAAATCTCCAACAACCTATGACTCAAGAAGATGGCCTTCTCTCTCTAGAGCTTGTGCTCTGATACCATGTCAATTTTTAAGCATTCAATTCTTTCAATTTCAGATCTGAAAATTACTTCCAAGAGACGTAAAACAATAAATTCTAGGATTGTTATCACTAAATAATTTGACACTGAAATTATGACAGAAAATTATAGCGGAAGCACAAAGATCAAAGAGAAATCATCCATGCATAGGAGACACAAATTTTACTCAAAAATAATTTTTAGATCGAGGATACTAAGGAGAAAAACAGTCCTCACAGCAAAAATTACAAACTCAACAAAATTTTGGAAAACCTTCCAACTTACAAATCTACCTGAAACCTTGTTGACGTCACAATCATACCTAGATGCCATCAAGGTTGTAAGATTGCGTCAGCCCTCCAACCCGCAAGTGCAGTTGTCCTGATGTGGTTGCTTCATGTACGGTTCGCACGTGTGGTACGACCTGCAATTAATGCATTGTTTGACCTGTACTGATCCTGCACGTGCGACTGTTGAAATAATGTAACTGCAAAGAGTATTCTTATTATTATTTATAAGATTAATCCCCATTGTGGATTAATCATGTCAGTAATTGTATTAGGACCAAATCCCCTTCTGCGGATTGGTCAACAGACAATTGTAATAGGCAGAATAAGAAGTCGGCCCCAACAGTTATTATTGAGACCCAGAAATATAATAAAGGTGGGTTTACCCACCCAGAGTGAGAGGTCGGCCCTACCAGTGAAGACCCTTCACACGTGCAAGACTTGTATATATAGAGAGGCTAGCGCCTCACTTTATCACACAACACACTTGCTCATTTCTAAGAGGCAAGTTGCGACTTACCAGTTGGAGAGAGGGAGAAGAGTGGCGCATCTTTTGGAGAGGACTATCTGTATTGGTTTGAATTATCTCTTGACATTGTATTGGCAATTTATGATAAGGAAGTTTTCGCTGGGTTTTCTTCCCCCTAGAGGGTTTCCCAGGATAAATGATGTGTCTCTTGTGAATGTGTATTTCTCAGTGATCTTGTTATTATGTTGCTCTTATCTATTGAAATACAAAGAACTATAATAATGGCATAAAACATTAACATGGTATCAAAGCCAACCTGAAGGAAACATATTTCGCAAGAGAAAAACGTCACTGTTGCAGTACCTGCAAATTAGGGTTTTTCAAAAGTGAAGTTTTTCAGCTCCAAAACCACCTACAAAGTTGCGCCCTCCCTCAAGGATCATTTTGGCACTTAGAGCGCACATTTTCAGTGGCTGGATCTCCCGAAAAGCAAAACCCTAGTTTCACAAAAGTACCAAAAGTACCAGAAAACCAGTACCAGAAGCACCAGTCCAGAAATCCGCATATCAGATTTGAAGGGGTAAAAATTGGATTTTCTCAGATCCAAGTACACCAGGCTACTCGCATCAGCCAAGCGCACCTCATGGTAAGGTCAAAATTTGATTTTAAGCATTTTCATTTTTTGGTCATTTTTCATAGCCTCAAGTACAAGATGTCTGCAAGCACAAAGCTTGTTGAGAAACTAGAAGGCATAGACAACTTTCGTGCCTGGAAGTATAGGATCAATCTGATCCTTGCAGAGAATGACCTAGCAAAATTCATCAAAGAAGAAGTGGAGGAACCTGAAGATGTCGTAGAGAAAGCGAAGCATCAGGATTCAGAAGGACTCAATCAGGGCTCAAAGAATCGTTGCAGATTCAATCAAAGACCACCTGATCCCATATGTATTATCCAAGAAAACTCTGAAAGAGATGTTTGACTCTCTAAGCAAACTATACGAAGGAAAGAACATCAACCGAAAGATGAACCTAAGATCTCGATTGAAGAATACCAAGATGCAGAAAGGAGAAATGATTCAAGAATATTTCTCCTGAATCTCAGAAATTAAAGAACAGTTAAAAGCGATTGGAGACACTATAGATGAAGACGAATTCGTAATGACGGCCCTAAATGGTCTCACAAGACCTTGGGATGCTTTCATCCAGACGATATGTGCCAGAAAGGAGAAACTACAATTTGAGAGCCTATGGGAAGAATGCATCCAAGAAGAGACAAGGGTAGCTAACCGTGAAGCACTACTAGCAAGAGATGATGATCAAGCCCTAGCTACTCATACAAAAGGAGGAAGGAAGAAACCCTACTTCAAAAGGGAAACTCATAAAGAGCCTCAACCATCAAACAAATTCAACAAAGAATCTCATCCAAGAAGTTTTCAGAAGAAAGGACAACGCAAGGGAAGAGATCTCTCATCCATACAATGCTATCATTGTGATTAGATGGGACACAAGGCGAATTCTTGTCCAGTCG
>ML776654.1:1123160-1193499 GCA_009831015.1 Picea engelmannii | reverse complement strand
GAACTTTCCTGAAGCAAAATAATAAGATTTCTCTCTCTCGTTGGGTTTCCCCACATTGGGGTTTTCCCTGGCAGTTGCCTAAATTTCTGTGAGTTATGGGTTGCTGTCCATTGTGCATTTCCGCTGCATATTTTGCTTAACAACGTGTATTTCTGCTTATAGAAATTTCTGAATGTGGGTATGCATTTCTGAAATTTAAGAAGACAGTTATCTCTAGGTTGCTAAGTGTTTGACGAAATGTGTGAATGAAATATTTCTGATTTCGTCATTAAAAAAAAAAATCAACATTGACAGCCTTGGCACTACATTCTTTTTTTGAATTTGAAGGCCATGACCCAAACAAATTTGACACACGCATTACTGTGAACAATTTCATTCAGATTGTGATAAACTTAGGAAGGATAAACACTAAACTTAAGCATTATCCAGACACTGGTGATGAAATTTGAATCTGACAATTTGAAGGGTGAAATGCAGATCAAAAGGACAGCCCGTGAATGTACTTCAATAGCCCAGAAGCACACAAAGCACATTGGCCAAAACACAGCCCAAAAATACAGCTATATGCAGCGCAGAATGTCTTCTCTCCAGATAGATTTAGATTTCAGAAAGCAATCCAAAAATCACCTTGTATTGTCAAATCCCGCTAGCGCGATTGGATTTCAAGGATCTCATTCTGTCAGGCAGCCAAGGTTCAAAACTTGCAGTAGTTGGGAGGAGACACCCAAAAAAATCCAGCCATGTTAAGAGTTGGTGTGGCCTAGGCCAGGTGCGATCCCCAGGTGATTTTGATGGTTTAGATGCCCCTGGGTCGCGGTTTCTTAGACCACAGGCTAGTCCAGCAGGTAACGGACACGCTAGCAAACAAAAAAAATATCACCTTGTATTGGACAAATTTCAGCTTCCGGGACAGACAATAGAACAGAGAATCAATTCATTCCCTTTAATGGCGAATTAGTGGATATTTATAGGTTTTTATGTAATTTTAGGGTCTCTTTTGGGTTTGTGGGTCGGCCATACAGTATGGAACAGTATCCATACTGTATGGAAAATATGTCAAAATTCATACTGCTGCTGAATTTTCGTACACAAAAAACCAATACAGCTGAATATGGCTATCATGTAACTATGGTACAAATTACTATGATTAGTAGAATATCACATTTAACATAAACAAGTATCCTTGAAGACCTTTTATTTCATACATATCATATTTTACAAACCACGTTTCTAATCAATAAGATCTTCTAAAGTGCATAGGCACCACTACAAAGTAAGAAAGAGTTTGGTTGACTAATTAAAAGCATCTTTCCTACATAGATATATTTACTCAATTGCTTTTTATTGATTAGAAGTTCATCTGCCTGTATTTAAGCAATGTTTTTTCTTCTAAAAGACTTTGATACCAAAGTGCTGAACACAACACTAAAACAAATGCATGTCAATCAAAGAAAATTAACTGAGCATCAACATTGTTACTTAGTGACATGCACAATAATAAGCATAAAAATTTATATTCTTCAAACCACTATTCACATGAAGATGCCAGGTTAGCTATAAATGCATACCCCTCGACCATCATCCATGATGCTAACTGAACCATCAAGGAAGATAATAACATCTATGTTTGTGGCAAACCCAGCTTGAGCCTCATCAATGGCATTGTCCAAAACTTCATAAACCTTGTCTCATGCACAAAACAACATTTATAAAATCAGTACTTTCAGAAAATATTTGAAAACAAGAGTGTGTGTTCATTTACATAAACAAATTGAGAAGAATATAGCTTTTGGTAGAAACCAAATGATGGAGACCACGAGGCCCAGTGCTTCCAATGTACATCCCTGGCCGCTTTCGTACTGGATCTAGCCCTTCCAAAACCTACAATTGAACAATATTAATCATGTAATTCCATATTGTTTCAGCAAATTCTTTTGAAATTAACATAATAAAAACATAAAATGGTTTCACACTATGTCAAGAATCGATATTTCTTCAAGACATTAAAGCACTTGCAGCTTAATGAACATATTTGAAAGCACTTGTGGCTTAATGAACATATTTACCTTAACAGAGAAGAAGGCATAAAGCAATATATTGTGATGTGTGGTAAACTTATGAAAACAAACATTACAAATCATAACCCATTTAAAAGACCAGAAAGTTTGTATCTACTAACTTGTCCAACCGAATTCTTACAAACCCAAACATGAAATCATCTCATGGTTGGTTATAATATTCAAAACAACCTAGCTATGCATGAAAAAATTCAAATCAGCTTACATAGTCTATAGTATGCGTTTAACTTGTCTTAACCTTAAACAAATAGCATCATTGTGCCAAACATATTAAAATGATTGTTGAGACTGTTGTCACTGTTATCGCACAATCTGTACTTGCCCAAAGCCCAAGGTAAGTACGGGAGATTGGTGTAACAAACATGATATCCTATCACTGTCACCTTAATAGGAAATCCCTACTTTCTAGGGATAGGCAAGGTCTACCCCAGGGGAGGAGTCCCCGGTAACCTAAAGGGCTGGAAAATTAGGGTTATGTTCAAGATATATTCCCCCCTCTCACTGGTTACCAAAGTCACTAAATCTGTGTCCCAAAGATGAGGTTAATGAAGAGTTTGATGTACCTGCCCGGACAAGACAATATAGCATGCATATACAATAATTCCAAGTACAAATATGATAATAACACCTCAATAGACAATGGATAGTGACAATAAGTGCTAGCTGATATAAAATTGCAACAGTTAATAGGTTTACAACAGCAATTGATAAAAACAGCTGCAACAAATACTCCTCAGAATTGCTTGAAAAGACAATAAAAAGATAGCATTTACTAAGCAGAATGATGATCAAATGTTATAAGCAACTTCTGAAGTGTTTAGCTAGCCTTCCAAGTCAATTATGCAGAAAATTTGCTGCAATTAGATGGCTGTAGAGGGCGAGTTGCACTTTGTCATAAATGCTATTGTTTCCTAGCCCATTCATTTCCTTTTACTCTTAGCTTTATTGCTTTTGATCTTTTGTTTTTGTAATTCAAGGGAATAGTTGAGGGCCACTGTCCTGGCTTGATGACCAGAGGTGACAGTGTTATCTACAAACATTTCACGGAGATGAGAAGGTTGGCTCGTGATGAGACCCCCTTTCTCTTAACTATGCCACCAAGAGCCACTACCCTAGTTTGGTGACCAAAATAGGTGGTAGTGTCATACCGCTACATGCCCAGGCTCGTGATGAGACCTCTTATCCATCAACTAGTACCTTGAGTGTTTATGTATCTTATGGGTCCCCTTTTCTTAATAAGAAAGTTTTTCACTGCTTTCTCGGGGATCCCTGGGTGAAGCTGATCCGGATTATTTTCGGCACGAAATGAGAGCGGAGATATAATAAAGAAAAGCACAGAGATATCACAGATATTCAATAATATAACAGAAATGTATCAGAGATGCAACCATAAACACAGATATACAGTGATACACGATTTCTATTAATCAGAGAAATGTACAGAGACTGTAAAAATACAGAGTGAAAGACTCGCTAGAATGGTGGCAGCTTATCTCTGAGAAGAGATGTGACGGCTACTCGCATTCGCAAGAAGAAGATTACAATGAGGCTCTGAAGGCCCTTTTACCATAAACAGGAATGCCAAAAGTCCTAAACATCCAAAAACCTAACCCTAGGAGATAAAGCGCCAAAAGTCATGTGGGCCCTGTTTGGGTAAGTGAGTACATCAACTTCCCGGGGTTGTAATTTTTGCATACGATCTCCGTTTTAGGCGTGTGATAGCTCGTTGGAAAGGTATCGTCGAGGAGATTCATTTTGGGGGCTCAATCATGCCTTCGGCTATCATTGAGAACCTAGATCTTGAAAAACCTTCATTTGGGCCCTCAAAATGGCCCCGGAAGTTAAAACCTGCTAAAAATAGTAAATTGCCAAAATTGCCAGAAAGTCGTTCTGAGCCATTTGGAAAAGGTGGGTGGCCACCGATATCCACCTGGATCAGAAGCATCTCAAAGGTTTCAATATTGGCTTTTAACTCTTGCCAGTGACTTTTACCCTTTGGGCCTTTAGCCCCTTCTTCCCACGAGGTAAGGTACAACCCATCCTAGTGTATTCAATCCCAATGCCCAAACAAAGGTAGGGGAGATGAGAGGAATAAAGATGGAAAGTGGTACGTGTGGAGGGAACGGACGATGACCTTTCACAGACCCACCTAGTGGTAATGCATCCTAAAGGGAGATCAACTTACTAGGGCACCATGTCACCCTTCCAGGTATGAATGAGGCAAAGAGCATAATTTCCAAGCAAACATCATGAAATGAAGAAGAATTCAATGCAACATATTGAAGTGCTTCAAAAATCAAAGTGCCACATACCATGACACCCGGACTCATTACCTCATGGAGCAAGACTTACTGCTACTTCAAGACTAGGTTGGTGGGATGGATGTTGTTGTTGTTGATAAATGAACTGCACTGAAGAAAAGAGGGGCCCTCCGGGGCCATGCTTAAGTCGTCCGGCTTTCGGTACTCCATGTCTAGGACCTGTGGGCCTTGAGACGTGATCTCCTTAGTTATCCCTAGGCTAGGGGATAACTGTCACCTAAAAAGGCTCAATGCCCAACAATGGTTTTTGCTTGTGGGGCCCACCTTGGGCCAAACTATGCAAATCAGCCAAATAACATATTTGAATGCAGGAAGTGGATCAGACATATTTATTGGGGTCATTGATCATCAAGGCACCGACAGAATCTATTTCTGACATTCAGAAGTATGAAAAGTGGTTTTTGGCATTTGCCCATGGGGCCCGCCTTCAATGAAATTATGCTCACCCGCCAAATGAGGAATTCAAGTGCAAAGAATGGCATAGACATAGTTTTTAAAGTCACTGATCATTATGGGGCAAACAAAATCCACTTCCGGGCTGTAGAATTATCAAAATGCAATCAAACCTGCTTTAGACCAAACTGTGCATATAGGGAAATGACCTATCTGAAGGCAAGGATTGGCTCAAAGATGTTTTTTTAAGCTCACTAATCATCACAGAGCTGGTGGAATTCAATTCCAAGCTCCAAAAGTACAAAAACGAAGCTATTAAGAAATCCTGTTGGGATGACAAGTTTCCCATTCTGTTTTAAAAAGTACGTCACCAAGACTTCAAAAGCTATCATGCAGCTAGTCAGTGGAAAGCCCTCTATGTCTCTAACAACATGTCATGTTGACTTCATATGCAAGAGATAGAGTGTAATGAATCTCAAAAACCAAGGAGGCATGTGTTTTTAATGGTTTTCTGGCAAATTTTCTATGCAAAATTCAACTAGGCAGTTCTCTCTCTCCGCTCTGCCGATTGAGATACCATTTTGGGAGATTCGTTGATAATGAGTGTTACCCTCCAGGCTAGGGGTAACTAAGGAGATCATGTCTCGAGGCCCACAGGTGACAGACATGGAGTGTTAAGAGTCAGATTGAGCAACAGAGCCTGCAAGGTCCCTCTTATTCTTGCTCATAACTACTCATCACCAGCAGCAGAGCAGCATCCTCGTGGATTTCTCCTAGTGGAATCTATAGTGAAGGTTGCAGAAGGCAACGTACTAAAGGAGAAACCATAAAAGAAGCAATCATCATTGGAAAAGAAGAAGGTGGCTTGTATAAAGCTAAAGGGTCACTCAAAAACTACCATGACCCATGCCATAGAGAATCCATGTGAACTTTGGCATAGAAGATTAGCCCACATCAACTACAAGGCGCTACCATACGTATGCAAAGCATACACAGGTCTACCAGAACTCAAGGTTGACCATGAAGGTGTGTGCAATGGATGTGCACAAGGGAAGAACATCAAGAACCCTTTTCCGAAGAGAGACAGCAAAGCAGAAGGAGTCCTAGAACTCATTCATTCAGATGTGTGTGGCCCAATGCCACATCCTCCATCAGTGGGTATGTATACTATGTATCATTTATTGATGATTATTCTCGTAAGACCTGGGTGTATTTTTTGAAATCTAAAGATGAAGTGTTCAGCAAATTCAAGGAATTCAAAGCCTTGATAGAGAACCTTTCTGAGAGAAAGATCAAGATACTCAAGTCAGATAATGGAGGAGAATACACCTCAAAAGAGTTTGTGAACTTCTGCAAAGATGTTGGGATCAAGAGGGAGCTCACCACTCCCTATAATCCTCAACAAAACAGTGTAGCAGAAAGAAAGAACAGAATGATAATGGAAGCTGTGAAGACCATGATCCATGATCAAGATCTTCCAATGTGCTTATGGGCAGAAGCAGCAATGACAACCGTATATGTGAAAAACCGTTTGTCCCATGGTGCACTTGGGTTCAAGACCCCGGAAGAGATGTTCACCGGAAAGAAACCAAAGGTAAGCCATCTCAAAAAATTTGGCTGCCCAGTATTTATACATATTCCGAAAGAGAAGAGAAACAAGTTGGAACCCTCGGGAAAGAAAGGAATATTCGTGGGATACTGTGAGGTCTCCAAGGCCTTCAAGATTTATATACCAGGTCACCATCACATTGAGATCAGTAGGGATGTGACCTTTGATGAAGATGCAGCGCTCAAGAAATCAAGAAGATGCCAGCTTGAAGAAGTATATGAAGACGAACCTGTAATCCCCAGAATTGCAGAATCAGTGAGGGAGGTTCCCAGAGCTGCAGAACCAGTGAGGGAAGTCGTAATTTCCCCTGATGAGGAAATTCTAGAAGATCATGATATAGTAGAATTTCAAGAACCTCCTCAGATGACGATCTCCCATAAGAGAAAGCTTGCTTGGGCTAGGGAGCTTATTCAATATGGAGAGAAGTATGGTGTTCCCGAAGGAACCACGAGACAGGTGAAGAGACCTAAGCCATTCTCCAGTTATATGGCTTTGATGTGTGATCTCTTAGAGAAAGAGCCTACTTGCTTGGAAGAAGCCATTCAGAAGAAAGAATGGGCAGATGCCATTACAGAAGAATACCAATCCATAATAAAGAACGATGTATGGGAAATAGTTCCCAAACCGAAGAGCAAGGATGTGGTATCTTCCAAATGGCTCTTCAAAATAAAACATGTTGTTGATGGAAGTATTGAGAAGCATAAAGCAAGATTTGTCGCGCGTGGCTTTTCCGAAAAGGAAGACATTGACTATGAAGAGACATTCGCTCCTGTGGCCAGATACACTTCGATCAGAACCATCATAGCCCTTGCAGCTAAGATGAAGTGGGAGTTACACAAGATGGACATAAAGACAGCCTTCCTAAATGGTGTCATCGAAGAAGAAGTGTATATAGAGCAACCTCAAGGATTTGAAGTTGAAGACAGGAAGTCTCATGTCTGCAAGCTGAAGAAGGCTCTGTACGGATTGAAGCAAGCTCCCAGAGCTTGGTATGGCAGGATAGACAGTTTACTGATGAGCTTGGGCTTTACCAAGAGTAAAGCAAATTCTAACCTCTACTTCAAGGTTATGAACGATGTGCCAGTGATATTATTGCTATATGTGGATGACTTATTCTTAACTGGAGAAGAAAAGCTCATCACCGAATGTAAGGAGAGGCTCGCTTCAGAATTTGAAATGAAAGACCTTGGCCTAATGCATTATTTCTTAGGTCTTGAGATATGGCAGAGTCCAGAGAGGATCTTCCTTAACCAAGGGAAGTATGCAGTCGAAATCCTGAAGAGATTCGACATGTTAGAGTGCAAGTCCATGAATACACCCATGGAGACGAAGCTGAAGCTACTGGTCAACACTTCGTCAGAATTGATTGATACCATGTTGTATAGACAAATCATTGGATCGCTGATGTACCTGACGAACACCAGACCACATATTTGTTTTGTCGTGAACACTTTGAGTCAGTTTCTGGTAGAACCCAAACATGTTCACCTAGTTGCTGCAAAACATGTGATGAGGTACCTTAAAGGTACATTAGATTATGGTCTCAATTATGATGGAGATCATGATTTCACATTGAGTGGATACACTGATTCAGATTGGGCTGGAAGTGTCTCTGACAGGACGAGCACTTTAGGATGTTGTTTCAGTTTGGGATCAACCATGATCTCATGGCAGAGTAGGAAGCAATCCAGCATTGCTCTCAGTACAGAGGAAGCAGAATACATTGTTGCATGTTCTACCAGCTGCGAAGCTATATGGATTCGAAAGTTGTTGACCGGTCTATTTGACCTAGAGATGGAAGCAACCACGATCCTATGTGACAACCAGAGCTGCATAAAGATGACAGAGAATCATGTATTCCATAACAAATCAAAGCACATAGAGATCCGATATCATTACATCCGTGACATGGTGCAGAGAGGAGCCATAAAGCTCCAGTACGTTAGCACGGATGAACAGGTTGTTGATGTGTTGACCAAACCTCTATCTTGTGTAAAGTTTAAGCACTTTCGAGATAAGCTTGGTATAGTCCGAAAGGACCTTCCTCGAAAGGGGGAGTAGTGTTGTGATGAGATATAACTAGTACTGTGCTTCCAGCTTAACCATTGTGACGTAAAGCAAGTCTAGTTGTTGTGATGAGATGTGCCTAGCACTGTGCTTCCAGCTTAACCATTGTGACATAAAGCAAGTCTAGTTGTTGTGATGAGAGGTGCCTAGTACTGTGCTTCCAGCTTAACCGTTGTGACGTAAAGCAAGTCTAGTTGTTGTGATGAGATGTGCCTAGTACTGTGCTTCCAGCTTAACCGCAGTGACGTAAAGGAAGTCTAGGTGTTGTGTTGAGATATGTCTAGCATTGTGCTTCCAGCTTAATTGTTGTGACGTAAAGCCAGTCTAGTACCTTGCTTCCAGCTTTATTGTTGTGACGAAAAGCAAGACAAGTATTGTGCTTCCATCTTGATAGTTGTGACGTAAAGCCAGTCCAGTATTGTGCTTCTAGCTTGATTGTTGTGACAAAAAGCAAGATGAGTATTGTGCTTTCAGCTTGATAACTATGACGTAAAGCCAGTCCAGTATTGTGATTCCAGCTTAATTGGTGTATAGTATGCTAGCCTCGTGTTGTGATGATGAGCCAGCCTCGTGCTGTGATGATGTGAGCAGCCTCGTGCTGTGATGATGAGCCAGCCTCGTGCTATGATGATGATGTATTAGTTTTATACTAATCCATATTGATGCAGATGATGATTTCATTCCTTTGAGAATGACGATGTTGCCGATGAGAAAAACTTCCAATGATTTATAGATACACCAGTCAATGTTCCAAGATGATATTGATGATGTTATCCTCTCACCCACATGATGTTGTCCTCTCACCCACATGATGTTGTTGATGATGTTGTCCTCTCTCTCGACTGATGTTGTTATAGAATACCCTTCTTGTTAAGGGGGAGTGTTGAAATAATGTAACTGCAAAGTGTATTCTAATTATTATTGATGTATTATTCATTAGATCAATCCCTATTGTGGATAGATCATGTCAGCTATTGTAAAAGATCAAATCCCTTTTTGTGGATTGGTCAAAACATAATTGTAATAGGCAAAAGAAGAAGTCGGCCCTGCCAGTGAAGAGACACCTCCACACGTGCTAGAGTTGTATAAATAAGGAGGCTAGCGCCTCATTTAGATACACACTCACTTGTTCATTTGAGGAGCAAATTTCGGAGCTGCGGTTGAAGAAGAGAGAGGAGCATTCTTGGGAGAGGACTTTCTGTATTTGTTTGAGTTATCTCTTGGCATTGTATTGGCTATCTATAATAAGGAAGTTTTGTTGGGTTTTCTCCCCCATGAGGGTTTCCTAGGATAAACGATGTGTCTCTTGTGATTGTGTATTTCTCAGTGATCCTATCTTATGCTATTGTTATCTAGTGAAATGCAAAGAAATCTATAATAGCTTAAACCTTAACAAATTTCACCTTGGTGGTTGTCATTATGTCCTAGCAAGTTGGTCACCCTCGAGATAAGGTTTGCTCCTTGGTAGTTCCTTGAAGGGTCACCGTACCATTCCCATCCATAGTTACCACCTTCTGTGTTTCTTCCCCTCTGTTTCCTCATCTTCTGGGTTTCCAGGTCCATTGACCCAAGAAGAGATTGTACCTCATTTCATGGGAAGAAGGGGCTAAAGTCCCAGAGGTGTTGTAGCTGGCAAAAGATAAAAGCCAATATTATCCTTCTAGATGCTCTCCCTCAAGTCCTGGGAACAATGAAACGCTTCTCCAAAAAATGAAGAACGAGCAAAAGAAATCACATAATTAATAAATGTCTCGCTTATTGAGGAAATGCATTTTGTGGTGTCCATTACTTTCATTGGATATGGCACTATGTGTGTTTCTAGCTTCAAGCAGCATTGCGGTACTCTTTACTTTCCAATGCACATAGTACTCAATGTTTTGGACCTTAATCAATTAATATCAATAAAGGGCTTGGAAAAATGTTGCATCAAGGATGAAGGGCAGCACACCCTCTACAAAGGCACCCATAAATGAGACAATACAAACCCTTGTATGTCAAGAACCCCATGCCTAGAAGTCTTGCCCCAATCCACTTCACACTCATCACATGACCTAGATAGGGTCCTCTTGGGAAACATTCCTTAACTTGGGGATTGGCTAACTCAATAGGGCACCTTGACCCCCTCCCATACCTAAATTTGCCAAATTTTATAAGGTCTTTAAGCATGTGTTAATTCGAAAAGGGGGGTTTGATGCACATGTTTGGGTGGTTCTCTTATTAGATATGGCTTACTTGGCATGATTCATATGACTTGTGGACCCTTGGAGGGTGTACTTGTTTGTCTTTGCAGGACCTTTCCCACAGGATGGATGTTAGACCCTACGTCTGGGGCACCCTTTGATGATGAGCATTGCACATTGATGATGGAGGACATTGCCTTTGGAGGCATCTTGGGACTAAACGATGAGACTCCATCCTTCTCCACTTGGACGATGGCCTTTGGAGGCCTAGATGTCACCCTTTTGTCCCTTGACGTCACCTAGGGTCTAGGGTTTGATGGCTCACATGTTGATTTGATGGGAGGAGGCATTTGGCATTGACCTTAGTATATGGGAGAGTGACACATGCCTTTGGAGGCCCAATGTTCCACATTTCCAGCCTTGACGTCACATCCTAGAGATCAACGTCACCCTAAAAGGGCATGATGTCACCCTTTTTAGGATTTATGTAAATTTCGTTTTTGTAAAATGTAAAGGGGAATCAGAGGGGTCGGCCCTCTTTTATTTTTATGTTGACAATTTAAGTGGACAAATAGGTCAAGGAGGGATCATATAAATACACATCTTTGACATTTCATTTTATCATCACAACTTTTCTCACACAAGTGAGAGACAGGTCTGAAATTTTCGCTATTTTGGGGGTCATTGGCTCTTTTACTTATGCACTATCTCTTGGAGGACAAGTGTGGAAGTCTCTTTGCTAATTTTTGGATGAATTTTCTGCAATTAGGGTTTATTCTTGTCAAATCTTGGTGAGGTAAGTAAATTTCTGCAATTTTGTTTCATGTATTGAATGTTTACGGTAAATTTTACTTGTTCATATTGAAGATTGTGCTTGGTAAAACCCTAAGAGAGGGGCATAAGTGCTTCCTCCTCTCACAAGGTCAATTTCATCTATAATTTGTGAAGGAAATCCTAAAGCCCTAAAGTGCTAGCACTTTAGGAGTTTGATTCTAGACTCTTGATTATGAGTTTGATTCTATACTCTTGATTATAACTTAATTCAAGAACTGAAGAAGGGATAAAAGATTGTTAACACCCAAAAGTGCATGCACTCTAGCAATCCTTCATTTTAAGGCTTGAAATCTAAGGCCCTCATGTGCTAGCACCTTAGATTTCAAACCCTATCTCTTAGATCTTGCCACTATCATTCTCCAAAACAAATTGTATTGCTGTTGTAAAAGACTCCATAGCCCTAAGGCACTAATCATTTAAGTTCTCTTGTGGTGAAAGTGATCGACAAACTCTTTATTTCCATTCTCTCAAGCTATCTACTAACTCTATTAATACTAATTTGTGCTAATTCAGCGTAAGCTTGTTGCTGTTGCGAAAGTTTGCTACACCTGATAACACTATCATTTGCTGCATACATTTATCTAAAGGTGGTCTAACATACCTAGAAATCGCATATAACAATTACTTATTAATCTACTAAGTTTATGCTAAATTTTCGGCATCAAATGTTGCACTTCTCAGGGATATTTATTGCTGCTGTTACAAACTTATACTTGTTATAAACTGCTGCATTACTGCAATTTTGTACCAGCCATAGCAAATTTACATTGTCTAGTGTCTTACGAGATTTTAATTGCATATTTGTACTTGGAATTGATCATATAAATGCTATAAAGTGTTCTTGTTCCAGGCAAGTACTCAACACCTCTTGAACCTCATCCTTTTCACAGACCTGGACTTATCTTTAGGTGATCAAGAGAGGGGCGATAGGCTTGGCTATCAAACTTGCTACTTCGGTCCCTTGAAGTTACTAGGGAAGCATCCCTTGTGGTGGACATCTTCCATCACTAAAACGAGGGGATTTATTACTAAGGTGACGGTGGTAGGATTTCCTATAGTTACGCAAGATTTGGTGATCTTGTGTTGGACTTTGTACGACTACAAATCCTGCGATAACAATGAGAAAATCAGCAAACGAGCTAGGCTGCAAGAGGGGGTATGCGATTTAAATGTGGGAATTGTCATCCTATCTCCCCCATGACATGCAAGCATTCTATGACAAGCACACCTCATATAAACACATATTATCATGCAGCACTGACGAGATAGCAAGTTAATACACCAGCGTCACCCTCCTCACTTCACCTTCAATCCTCCTGTCTGGGAAATTAAGAGTTGTACAATCGCAGAGTTGAGTGATGTGTGTCGGTTTGCTTGGGTTGGAAATTCAACATGGCCCAACTTATCTGCCCTCACTCCATACCTCAATCCTTCTCCAAGCGTGACCGGCATACAAAGTTGGGCATTTTGTTGGTGGTTAGTTCTGCTAGGTAGGTGAGAAGAAGGGTAGCATCAATGGCACATTGCCACTACAGGAACAGATGGTGTGTCTTGTCTGAGCTCAGGGAGGTGAGAAGAGGAGTGAAGAGGTGCGAGATGGAAACAACAAAAGGACAGTGTAGTATAATGAATTCAACCATTCACTGGAATAAATGGAAAGACAAGTTTGAGAAGCACATCTACACAAAAAACCGCACCAAGGATGTTTGCGTAGTTGACACAGCAAAGCACATACTGGAAATCCAGGAATGGGAGAAAGAGGTTGAAGCATTCATTGGGATATACCATAGGCAGCACATGGTGCTTGATGAGCAATTGAGATCTTTGTGGTTGTTGCTTAGAAGAATTGAAGCTTATCTAGACCTATCTCTGAAAGTAGTCTTGTCCCCTATGTTTGTTGACTCAAGCTAATCTGAGGAACCCTCCCTCTAAGGCCTCTGGGGAATACAGGGACACATTGCACTCTCAAAACATGGAACTAGTGGATGGCACAAGTGAGGAAAGTGCTACTACAACAATTAAAAAGAGAGAAGCACTCAAAGGATGTAAGAATTGAGCCACAAAAGGACATGTACGCAGAAGCCCATCAATGGGCATGACAATTAGTAAAAAAAAATCTAGTTTTAGTATGTTTTGTCGTGTTGTTTTTCTGATTAAGCAATAAGTAAGGCAATGCCCCTGCCAACCCTGTAAAGGTTGGACCAGGGAAGACAGACCATATGGGAAGTTGGATGTTAACTTTTGTACTTTGAAATCTTTGAACACATTAATGGCTTCTCCCAATAGTTCTAGACGCAACTCAATTCCCATTGTGATGTGTTGTGGTTCTTCATTTATTCCTAGACTAATCTTTTGAGATGTTGACTCTTTGTATTTAATAGCTTTTTGTTCATTGAAACTCATGTTTTTTTCCTTCCACATTATCCATCATTTGGTTGTCACTTAACACAACATCTTCTCCTCGAATGTTAGTCGACACATTCCCGATCTTCTAAGTTCATGCTTGTCACCTCTGTGTTTTATTAGTACTACAATATCTTTTGCAACGATCGGCACAGACTCATTTTCTTTAGCCTACTAGCTAATAGTTGCTTCATTATGTGGTGTCTTCTACTTCTCGATATCCATCATTCTCTGTTTTTCAATTTTCATGTATGGTCCTTCCTTTTTACGATGATTTCTTATCAAAATCATCATTTCTAGTATAGTGTCAATGTTTACAAGATTTTATGGACAATGGTCATTGTCATGATCACTTGGTTCGCACCTTTTGCACATTTTCATTGTTTTTTTCAATGGCAACCTCTTGCAAATTGTCCCACTCATTAAAAATATAGGTGGATTTTGGTTATCTAGCCTCCTACGTTTTGATTTTGTTTTTGACTATTATATCCACCACTACTTGGTGGTGCATGTTATACTGCATATATAATTTCCTCTTTCTGAACTTCTAGTATTTTCTTAATTTTTATATTAAACACAAACTTTTGTATCATCAATTTTGACATCTCATATAATGCAATACAGGATCAAACACTCAATCTTAGAATGCCCTTCATATCACAATTCGTACAACAAATGCCTTTCTTTGCTTTTTGTTTATTTCCCATGTTCAATTTTTTTATCATTTTCAACATTTCTTTCTTTACAAATGTTGGGAATAGTGTACTCTTCACATTTGGTCAAGATCAACTCTATTCGGTGCGATATATTGTAATTAAGGGCTATGGGTAAGGCCAACCTAGAAACCCTTATGTGCACCTATAACCCCTCTTGGGGAGGGCACCCTATCTTAAGGTGTATAAATACACACACAAGATTCATTTGTATCATGTAATCTTAAGAACCATTGCTCTAATATCAAGTGATTTAGGCCTACGGGCACTTATACATGGCATTTCTCTATTTTTGTTGTCTTCTTTGAATGGGTTGATCAGCAATGATTATGAAGTGAATAGGTTATGGATTTTACGAAGTGATGTTGTGTTTATCCATGTAAAATACCAACAATAAAACTTCTATTGATACCTTCTCCATCCTCATCATCTTCAATATCATTCAAATGGAAATCTATTTTGAATATCTTCATTTTTCTTTTATGTTTCTAAACATAAACATTGTTTTAAAAACATCATTGTCTGTCTCCAAAGGAATCAAATTCAATTTATCCATGCACTATACACCTCCTACAAACCAACGCAACTTCAATAATTCCAGGGGTAGTATGTCGCATTCTTATTAATCCTTCGAGTCTTCCTTTGTATACCCTTGTGAACACATTCTTATTAAACGGTGAATACATGAGATACAATGGAGACATTGAATATATGAATTCATTACCAATGGAGTCAACTGCATAAAATGGGTGAGATCCCATTTTATCCTAGTTATTAGTTGTGACCTAATTGTCATAACCACTTTATTAACTAACGATTGTTGATGAATCAAGAGATTAGGTAGATCAAAGAGGTAGCATTCCAAGAGAGAGGTGGTGTCTAAAGACATTGTTACAGCACTTATGCACAACTGAGCATAGCTCAACATACAGAATAGTGTAAGAAACCAAAATACTTCCATATGCATACATACATATCTCACATGTTCACCATGCCACCATTATTACATAGATTAACCCATAAGGCCATGTTATATAGCACCAAGATGTAACCAACTCCCTTGAAGTGAGGAAGACAAGGTCAACATAGATTGACGAGGGCGCATGACAAGCTCCTTAATTTACGTATTGTTCTACGCACTAGTTGACTACTTTGTTCTAACTTCCCAACTAGTTGAATGCCTAGTCGATCCTTTAGTCGACTCTTCTAATCGACTATCAACTGTCAACTAATTGTTTTCAGTCGACAGCCAATTGTCAACTAACTATTTCCAGAAGATCCAGAGGTGTAATGGACCTACATAGCCTATTGTTCCAACACCCCCCCCATCCACACAACTCTCTAGCGATTCAAGATGTGAAATTACTTATGCAAAGCCCGCATAATTGCAACTTCCTAAAGCCCAAGGATAGCCTGATGTTTAAGAAATGTAGCTTATGAGAGATGCTTTGTAATGATATCAACAACTTGTTCATATATCCTGCAATAAACAAGACTAACAACATTTTCTTGTACTAATTGTCTCAAATAATGAGCATGAAGCTCCACATGCTTCATTTTGTTATGTGCAACAAGATTCTCTGCAACTTGTATCACTTTGACTGTCATAATATACCACATTCGATATCTCAACTGGAAAACCAAGTTCGCCCATGAGATGTCGAATCCATATTGCCTCTGTGTCAGCATGCACTACACCACGATTTTCCTTCTATGGTCAAAAGAGAGACCACTAACCGGTCCACTTTGTCAATACAATATTATATACCAAGCTAGTAAGTTCCCTTGCAGGTCAAATACAAGTTAAATAGATGAGGCTACCGACAAGATGTCGATTGAGTGTAGCATCACTCCCACCTAATAATGTGTAGTACAGGGTTTACAGTGTTCCATTCTAAACTTTTGTAGAGATACAACACATATTAGGTTGAAAAATAAATATAGCATCTACCATTTGTAAGACTTAGAGACCAAAAAAGAAATGCAACAAACAAAGGTTATTCATCTCAAATGTATCCACTAATTGTTTCCTCAAAACTAAAATTAAGTTAACATCGTTTCCAGTAATGACTCGTTCATCCACGTACAATGCAACAATTAATGTTTCACCATGTACATGTATTACATAGATATTGTGATCAGATTCACAATGTTTGAAACCGATATTGAGGAAAAAGCGGTCAATCTTTTTATACCATGCCCTAAGGGCCTATTTCAAACCATACAAGGATTTCTTCGGTTGGCACACCAGACTACCATCCTTCTCAAAACTAGGGGGTTGCTCCATATAAATCTCTTCAATGAGATCACCATGTCAAAAAGCACTTTTGACATCCATCTGGTGTACCTCCCATCCAAAGTGAGCAGCAACTGAAAGTCTCAGTGGAACCAAGTTCATCTTTGCAATGAGGGAAAAAGTCTCTTTGAAGTCAATGCCTTCCTGCTCAGAAAATCCCTTAGCTACCAAACAAGCCTTTGTTAGTTTTCTAAAGCCCAGATCTGATTTCTTCTTCCAATAAAAATTAGATGCATGCATGCATGGAAACCAATGCATGCACGAAAAACAAGAAATTCCAAATCTGATTTTTATGAACAGAAATATGCTAAGCTTAATAACATGCATGCACAGCGGAAACTTAAGCAAACCAATCACATCATTTGGCATAGTAATTTTTGAGTAAATTACCCCTGAAAAAACCCGAAGGGAAAACCAGCAAATGAGATATTTTCTTGATTATTGAACCCACAGAGAAGTCTGAAATTTACAGCAGAAAATTACAGCAATAAATGAACCTGTACGCTGCCTTGGAATCCGTGCCAATACCATGCAGCAATTTCCAGCAGTTTTACCTATATGCTGCCTTGGAAATCGTGCCAACACCTTCCTAATGTTGATGGCCTGCATGCAATGTCCTGCGCAACTTTGGGAAATGTGCAGCCAGCCACATGTGCGCCGTGCCTTGGGAAATATGCCCACACTACCTGTTGAATTCTGCTGTATGGATGGGCTGCCTAGAGAAGTGCGCCCTCCTTGGACAACATGCCAATGCCATGGGAAATGCACCCAAGCTGCTGCATGCAAATTTCCTCTCTTCCTCTTCTCCTAGCTCTCTCTCTCTCACCTGTCACAATAATCAGTCAATTTCGCTTTTTCCGGCTTCCATATTCTCCATATCTCCAACCTCGTAATCATCACCTCGATCTACGGACGAGATCGACTTAGATCTACGATCATGATATAATCTAAAGTTCACTTAAATTTCACTTTATGAACTTTAGCAAAGTCAACATTAATTAATAATTAATCATTGTACTTTTGAGAAAAAGTCACTTTATAAAAAAAAGTAAGCCTGAGAAAGTTTTCAGACGACTTCTGCATGCTTTGACTCTGAGCCAATGCAGAAGCACCTGTCCAAGCTAAAACAATTTAACAGCCTTATGCCTTTCAAACGAACCTTCAAATGTAAATTTGGTCTTGCAAACCCATCGAAATTTCACTGCATTATTTCCTTAAGGTCAAGGAACTAAATCCCATGTGTCATTCTTCATCAAGGAATGATACTCATCAGCCATAGCTTTCTCCCATTTAGGTCGATCATGTGTGTTTGCATATGTCTCTAGATTACATGCCTCTAACACACGTGCCATTAAAGCAACACTACCATTTTGTTTCTAACTTCTAGTTTTTTTTCAGTCAAAGAAATCTCTCGCACCAACTCCATCGGCTTCAATTGTCCTAATCGCCCATCTAGGAAGACAAACCCGCTTTGTTGAAGGAGTTACTATACCAAGATAATCATTTCTGGACTAAACAGGGGTCCCAAAGCTTGTGGTCAATTTTGTTGGGGAAGGTCGACTGTAGGTAAATTCAGGCAAAGAAGTCGATTGACCAATCAATTGTTCTATGTAGTCAGTCGATTCAAAATTCTCTGGAATTTCCAAAGGATCATTTCTCAACAAATGAGAAGAGGAATTCAACAAAATGATACTTGAGGTCTTCTCATCAAAAACAACATCTATTCTGCAAATAATCTCCTATTTGATAGGGTCAAACTACCCGTAAGCCTTTGACTCTTCAAAGTAGCCCATCATGATACAAACATGACTCCTCGTATCCAATTTCTTCCTTCTATCATCCAAAGGTTCTAAGATGTCCAACTGACGGTTTTCTTCCACTCCATTTTTCCACTGGAGTCACATCCCATACAACTTTAATCGAAATCAAATTTAACAAAGAATTTGAGCAATAGAAAGCTTCTTCCCAAAACTTAGTTGACATTTCTACCAACAACACCATTCTGCTAAGGTGTGTAAGGTACATATCTCTACCAAGAGACATCATTCTGTGACAAGTGCTTTTCAAAATCCTTGCCTACATATTCTCCTCCATTCCCTAATCTTAAACATTTCACAGGTTGACTGCATCGCTTTTCAACTAATGCCCTAAATTCCTTGAACTTCTCAAAGACATAACCCTCGTTCTTCAATAAATATACCAAGTATAGATAGAAAAGTTATCAATGAAGGTGAATACATAACTTGCACCAGCTAGTGATGGTTTGTCCAGGGAACACCTCACTGTGGACAAGTTCTAGTTGGATTTGTTACCCCATCATATGGTATGAGGAGATTGTGATCACATAGGGGCAACTAGTACCAAAGCCACTTTCCAAGTGGTATGATGTTCCAGTTCACATCAAGTGTGAGCACTCATGCTCAATCATTCAAAGATCAAATTCATGACATCTTTCAACCCTTGCCTATATGATGACTTCACAGTGGACTAACCCAGTCGACCTTGGTCGGCTCATTGATGGTTTATCAACTCACCTCATACACCTCAGATGGTTGATGGTTGATGCACTATGCTTTCATACACATGGTCATGGTACCTCGCTTAGTTGCTTCACTTCAATTGCTTTACTATGGTTTCATATATGGGTTTATTGCTTAGACATAGTGACATGGTTTCTTATATGGGTTGTGACTATGGTAAACATTAGGTGTGATCTAATAGCACATTATAACACTTACAATTTTACTATTTTGCCTCGTTGTACCATGGGGGACATAATTTTCCTTTAGATAAGGGGGTCTCTTGAGTCAAGTTGTACTACTGGAGACCTAGGAAAGGTGTAGTGTGTCCACATACCAAACCATACTTAACACTTTCCATCTTCCCAAATATTTCGTTTTCCCGCTCATGGTTGTCTTGTCATATGTTATGCATCAAAATCTATCTTTAATGGTCCGATGAGGAAAGCCTCATCCTAAGAGCTATAAGCTCAAGGAAAAAGTAGCTAAGTAAAAGCCAAATAATAAAGCTTGAGCTCTACGACCTCGCTATGAAGCCAAAACCCTAATCCCGTGCTTAATAATACATATCTAAAAAAAAGGGACTAAGCAAAAGAAAGAAAAAACAAAGAAAAACGGTAGTAAGAAACAGTGTCGAGGAAATGGTAATTCAATGCTAAAAATGCTTCCTCATCTTTAAAAGCACTCAAGTGGATGAACATCTTTAAAATCCTTATGTCTGGCTATGTAAGTCAACTCATAAAGTTACCTACCTATGTCATACCATCTATCATATGCACATACTCCTGACTTCGTGATCTAGGAAATACCTCTTAGCTAAGTAACATGATACGTCCAAACCCCCCTCCGTGTCACGTATCCTACGTGTTGGACACATGTACAAAACGTGTCATGTTCACAGGACACGTTTCAAACACGTGTCTAACACTCACCCTCAGCGTGTCCTGGACAGAGAAGTACTTGGCTCATGTTTTCTCATGCAAGTTGGAGTTGTGAGGTGTTTTGGTGTGCAGTTGAGGGTTATTTTTCCTAAAGAGGTCCCCACCCCCTCCATTTCACCCACCCTAGTAATTAATGGTAATGTTATTCTCCTTTATCTTTCATTTTCATCCTTTTACTTAAATTTTTAACATTACCATTAATTGTTTCAAGATGTTTGAGAGTGGTTCCAACCTCATTGGACTTCATATGGAGAAAGTAGAATTTTAGGTCCCATTCAAAATTCAACAAAGCTAACAATTTTTAGGATTTCAAGATTGGCAAGATTGCAATGTTTCCACTGGATTCTATCATGTATGCGGGTATGGAACTGGCATTTAATCAAGAGAACTGAGCCCTTTATGTACTTCGATGTTGGTGGCATTGATTGTTGAACTCTTTTGCCACGACCCCAGTAAAAATGTACCCTTCACTCAAGTATAAACTCTTCTATTGAACTCTTCTCTTTGTCGTCGTGTCAGGTGACTTACTGGTGTATGTGCACACCAGCCTCTGTCTTATATACTAATACAGGCAGAGAGAAGAGTAGTTGAAGGGAAAGACAAAGATGTGGGATGCGTTTCCTGATGATATGGGGTTGAACAACAGTGTTGAGTTGACATTAGCCAACTTGGATCTTAATGAACTAGTGCTAGAGCCGGTCACTTTTGAGCTCCGTCTTATATACTAATACAAGCAAAGAGAAGAGTGGTTGAAGGGAAAGACAAAGATGTGGGAAGTGTTTCCTAATGATATGGGTTTGAACAACAGTGTTGAGTTGGCATTAGCCAACTTGGATCTTAATGAACTAGTGCCAGAGCCGGTCACTTTTGATGATGGTGATCCTCTTGAGGGGTCATCCTCCAGAGTCCACATCAACAAATGCATGGATTGCATTGGATATAGGGGAGGAAGAGGAGGATGGAGGAGAGAGCAATGGTAGTGATGCCAATCTTGATGATTTTGACATGGAGGACTACTGACAGTCACGACTCATGAGCTATAAGATTCTTCCATCTACGGTTATAGTATCTACCCTATGGCTATTTTGAATTTGTCATTGGCATTCCCACCTATAGTATCAGTGACTCTAACTCAGTGTCTATCTACATTGTAATACATTTTGATTTTGATGACTTAATGAGATTGAGAATGCTGCAACTTATGATTCTAATTTTGTGTGTGTTCAGTGTTGTTCATTTGATCATCATTGATGTTACAATGTAGTATGTTATATATTTTGTATCATGTAAATCATCTAGTTTCTAACAAAATATGAATCTTTATGTCTATATTTCATTTTTGTATGTGTAATTTAAAAAAAAAAAGTTAATATATATAATTTTTTTAAATATATATATAATATAAACATGTCCTCTGTGTCCTGTTTTCGGGGTTCCTCGTGCCCATGTCGGATACTCGTATTTTCATGTCCTTCGTGTCCCGTGTCCACGTGTCTAGTGACTTAGGCTCTTAGTCTTAAAAGTTGTCACATGTAACAAAGGTTAAGATCGTCCCACCATGGTAAAATTTAAGCAAATTGCAAAATTAAACTAATGTTATGATGTTGCTAGAAGAGATCACTTGGTGTGCACTACTTAATGACTTGTATATTGAGGCTTGACTCACCACTATGAGTGGGCTCCCTACATTGGGATCTGTGTACTTGCATCTAGAGTTGCAACTATGCCTTGGGATCCATGTACTATGCCTCGAAATTTGTGTACTTGCATTGGGATCCATGACACTACATTGGGATCTATGTACTAGCATATGGACCTATATATTTTCATTGGAATCTATGATATTTCATTGGGATCTGTGACACTACATTACTATCCATGTATCTGCATCGTCGGGATACATGTAAATTCATTGGAATATGTGTCACTACATTGGAATTTGTGACAGTGCATTGGAGAATGTGACAAGGACTTCACATGTGCCTCCTAGAGCATCTTTTGGAGGGCGCACCTTCTTCTTGGAGAGATTTCCTCACACGAGTGGGTTTGTTGAGTTAGTTACACCATATTAGATGACATGTGTGAGTTGGTTAGAGTTTGTTAGAGATGGTTACACTTCATTGGACCATTTATTGAGACAGTTGAGGTGGTTATGAGTTAGTTGGAGCCTTGGAGAGCCACACGTGTGATGGAGCGACCCTCTCTCTGTTGATATTATGGTAGCTGCGGGGAGGTATTTACCTCCACGTGTAAACCTGACGAGAATAGAATATTTCGGGAAGCAAGAAGAAACCCTAATTAATTCGTTAATAACCCTAGAAGACAAGTCGGCTCAAGAGAATGACTTGTATTAGGTTATTAGCCTCCAAGAGAAGAAGTCGGCTAAAGGAAATGTTATATACTAAAGAATTAGCACCCAGAATGAGAAGTCGGCCTAGGCAGTGTGCCAGAAATAGTATAAATACAGGAGGCTAGTCTTCATTCTAGCCAGTATTCTCAGAATTGTAGAAGTAGCACTTGTGCGCACTGCAGTTGGCCAGTTTGTGCGCAAGTTTGGAGGAGAGTTGTTGTTGCAGCTGTTGCAACTAGCAGATTTTAGTTTTGGCTTGGACTCTCTCTTGGTTATGATTTGGACTCTCTGATCAGCTCTTGTTACTCTTGTTTGGTGCGTTATCCTTAGAGAAAGGTGTGCCACCTTTGTTTGGCTATCTAGCCTAGGGTTTTCTTCCGGAATGATTCTCTGCCAAGGTTAAGGTGCTTGGGGGTGGCTTCGGCCTATGGTTGGGTGACAATATTATTATATTGTCTATGGTTAAACGAGCACATCCATTACTTTCTAACACTCCCTTGGCATCATCATCCACATGTACTAGTATGTCGAAGCATCTAATGGAGCGCACCTCTTTCCTTGATCCACTCATCCACATGTGTAGGTGGTTAGAGGTTGTTTCGGGTTGGTTAGAGTACTTTTTGGAGGAAACACACTTCTCATGAGCACATTTGTGTCCACACGTATGGTTGTTACAGTTTGTTAAAGCACTTTTTGGAGGGCACACTTCTCCTTGGACTATTCGTACTTTCTTAAGGTGGTTTTTGACCATGTTTTGGAGGGCGCCCACTAGTTTGAGGAGTTTTTTGTACATGTGCCATCTAATCCACTTTATTATATTGATTTTTGACTCTACCTATCTAGTTGATTAGAAATTTTCTATTTTTGAGCATGGGAGGTTAGAGATCTGTTATTATTTTATTTAGGAGGTTGTTGAGCTCTTCTCCTATATAAAGAGCCTCCTCCTCGTTGTAATGTTGTTGGAAAATATTGGAGAGAATTTTGGTTCATATTATTGTATCTTGTCTTTAGGATATCTTGTCTAGAACACCATTGGAGACATCCTTTCTTGCAGATTTATGGAGGACAAAGACAACATAAGGCCATAGAGGAGCACCATACCACATTGGATGAGGATATAGCGGTAAGGTAATTCCTATCCTATAGTCCTTGGTCATTTACATTCTAGATCTAATACATTAGGCATAGAATATCAATTTATTTCTTGCCTTTGTCTTTAGTTTAGAGGTAGAGGCCACCTTGGAGTTTTCTTAGAAGTAGATTCACTTAAAAACTCTTCTCCCATAGGCTTGTAAGTTCCAAGTGTCTCATTGGGGAATTGCTAAGCACATCTTATGATTACTTGTGAACCTCAAATCTTACACAAGGACATAGCCTCAAGTAAGATCAATGTTTGACTCCATACCCAAGTGGAGAAGGCACTAATCTTTCCATTTCCTCATCTTTTTTTTTTGTTTTTTGTTTTATGCAATCTAAGGTTTTATAACAGCATTTTCATCATTAGATTAGATTCCATCTCAAGTTCATTGGTCTTAAATTCAAATCTTTTGAATAGACTTAAGCTTTTGGCCAATATCAATGGTTCTTTTGTGATAGATCTAAAAAACAATTTGCTTTAATTTTACCTCTTCACTTTGCTGTTCTACATATCTTTAAGAAGTCATTTTTGTTAGATCTAAAAATCAAAAAGTGAATGCTCTAATAGATCTAATAATCTCACACTTCATAAGAGAAAAATTCTGGTTTTAACTTGTTCAATATATCATTAGTTTTCTCATTATCTAACTTTTTGTTTGTTGGTTATTACTTCTAAAGTAGAGATTTTCATATATTAGATATGAAATCATCTTCTAAAGGTTTATAAAACAGATCTAGTAAGTTTAAGTATTCCAAGAGCAAGTTATGGCTTCTTGTTTCTCATTTTTTCACTTGCTTTATCTTGGGCGCCTTTATCTATTGCTGATTTAGAAGCTTCATTGGTTCACATTCTGATTTATTGTTTCAAGTTGCATCTAAAACACGTAATCAGCATCTTCTTAAGGGCGAATCTACTCTAAGTGCTTAACTACATCACAAATATCATGGTTATGGATGGATGAATGTTTTAACTTGCTAACTAATCATTTGGATTTACTTTTACATGTGCATCTATGGTTATCTATGGTTTGTGATCTAATAGTTATTGGAGTAATCTCAATCTGAAATCTAATCCAAAAGACAACTCATAACTTGCAACACAATCCTCATCTTTAAGGATTAATCTTGCTGCATATTGATGACATACTTCTCATGGTGTAACTCATAGTTCTTGTGCAATATTTCTTGAGTTAAGTTTCAGCATTGCATCAATAATCAACCCACTACTTTAACCACATTTCCATTTGGAACATGCTGTTTTACTTTTACATGGTTGATCAAACATATGGGATGTGTCACTGAATCCAAGATCAGATTTACTACTTGCTAATTCATGTTTGAACAAATTCTATTTGCTAAATGTTCATGGTTTGCAATTTTCACTTGATGGTTTGAGCCGAAGTGATGCAGGAGCATCATTTAAAATTGTATTTTTTCCTAAGTTTGTAATAGGTTCTAGATTGGTCTACGTAGGGAGGAATTTGTTTTCCTCAAATGCCATGTAACATAACAAAATTTTCTTGATTTAGCATAGAGTCAGGAGAGTATAATGTTAGGGATTGTTAGGATTTGGTTTCAATTTTCTCCAATTATGAACAAAATGAACCTATCCTTTAGGTTCGAGTCGTTTTCTCCATTTATTGTATAAATACCTCTGTTGTAGAGTGGATAGAGAGAGAGGGGCAGAGTAGATCAGAGAGAGATAGAGCAGGCAGTGTGAGTGTCTGCAGAGCTGAGATTGTATTAGGGGAGGAGATTTCAAGGTTTCTTAATAAAAGTACAAGTTGCAGACCCAATTCCTGAGTAATATTCTCCTTTCTAGATTGATTTCTATTATATGCATGTACAAGAAGCACAAACAATCTTTGTGTGTTTATTAGGTGTAAAATGTATAGAAATTCCCTTTAAATCTTAGTGTGATTGACGATTGTATGCAGTGAAGTCGAGGACAGGAGTGTTCATTGAGCAATCCGAAGGTCAGGTCGCGATCCATCAAAGGTATATCTCCATGCTACATGTAGAAAAGGTCAGGTCGCGATCCATCAAAGGTATATCTTCATGCTACATGTAGAAAAGGTCATGTCAGCCTAGAATAACCAATTTGGAGGTCAAAGTGTGATTTATTGAAGCCTGTACACTCCAAGTTGTAGCCGACGGTACTAACATTCCAATTGTAGCAAGAGAAATTGCTCCAGAGATTTGACATCATGAGTATAAGAGAAGGCGTAGGCCTGTATGTATTCCCATAAATTGAAATTGCCCCCAAGATCTGGTCGTTACAAATTGATAGAAGTTGCATTTGAAGAAAATTGGGACAGGTTCGAAGCCTGGAAGAGGGACAATTGAATCTTGTGGTCGCAGCCTATAGTTTGACAAATGTATTGTTGTTTATTGAATGATATTTGAAATGTATTGAGAGTATGTGAGTGTATCTGGACAGAGGCAGAGAGGAATTGATACACAGTTGTGCTTGTAGCATCCGGAGAGAGATTACAGTTCACGCTCTACTTGTAGCATCCACAGGAGGAGATTAATCGTGACAAGTTAAGGGACTGCGATTGAAGCTCAAGAATCGTTACAAGTTCAGGGACTGTGAATTGAAGCTTCGGAATTGGGACAAGTTAAGTGTCATCTTCAAATTAAAGAAGGAAGATCATGGCATTACATTTTTGTAATTGTTGCTATAAATTGAAAAGCACAAGTATTGACTCGTACATGCGATGTTTGGAAACCTATGTATGAGGATCGTGGGTAGTATATCCAGTTAAAATTAGCCTGTGTTCTTGTTAAGAACATAGTCAACATTATATGGTGATCCCCTGAGCGTTGGATCCTTGGATTGAGTTTTAAATTTTCGAGAAATGTTGTATGACAGAGCAAAATTTGGAAAGCTACCCTTTGTATCATTTAAGCTTCACCATTTGATTATATCTGGCATTTGTTTTAACCTAAACTGCATATATGTTGTAGTGATTTTGCACAAGTTTAATCTCAGAAGAAGAATCAAAGATACCCCTGTATCATTTATATGAAAATTGGTGACATTGAATTGTTTACTACGATTAGTGGACAGAATAAGGGCTGACAAATCGATCTTGCATCACGAAGTCACGGGGTTCAATGAATTTGAACCTTCAGCTTCAAAATTTGGCGAACCTCAACCAAAGAACTGAATTCGTTGAGGTTCGGCCCATGAAATTCATCAATGATATCGGTGAACCACAGCGACGTGATGCCCACTTGCTGCTAGAGGTGCTGCAGGTTCTAATTACATCAATAAGCCGACGAAATTCATCAGTGACATATGCGGACCTAGACAACTCAATGCCCACTTGCTACTGCAGGTGCTGTGGATTCTAACTCTATGAAAACGACGGTTGTGTTATATAGGCGGTATGAGTATTTCTTACCACTCAGCAGATGGTATGAGTATTCGTTTCCCCCAGCAGTGACAGGTAGTATGGCAGCTATATTCCTTTACCTCAGCAGTGGTGGGCTGTATGGCGGCTATATTCATTTACCTGGATGACACTGTTATACAGTTTATACACATGCAGTATATTTATTAATGTTAGAAGGTATATAGTTATAAAGTGTATTATTATTATAAATTAGAACTTATTATACACTATGTGTATTATAAAGTATATTATATATATTATAATATCTATTAAATTATTGAATATGTTTTATTTATTATAATATATTTTATATTTAAATTGTTCTTTATTATATATGGAATATGCAAGTGTGTGTATATATATATATGATATTTTAATATATTATAAAATATAATTTAAATTGTGAAAATGTGTATTGGAACGAACCTAATGGCAAACAATTACTTCATCAAGGAATTCGAATTCGAATTGAATTTTATCGTTGTTGAACCCGAACCATGTGATATTGGTTTGAGAAACATTATGGCATAATCAATCTTCACTTGGTTTAATTTGATAGCAAGTTATCATTTTCATGGTTTAACTCTCATGTGCTAAATACTACACATTAAGGCTTCTAAATTTCATATGTCCATTGGTTATCTTTATTGGCAAATTGGTTATTTAATCATTTCACTTCCTCATGGGCATAATTACCTTGATGTATTTCAATTTCATGGTGCATCGTTGAGTTGAATCAATTCTTTAAGCAAATCACGCTTAAACTGTTGAAGTTTGAGTAGCTTCGGAAGATATCCTTATTGTATTTGACCAAGACAAAACCCTAAAGAATATTATCATATTATACTTGTTAAGAGGGTTCTATTGTGCCTTGACAAGTAAAATGAAAAATAAAAGGGTAAAGTGACAGGTCAGCCCAAACCTAATTTTAGTCTAGCCAAACTACTATTTATAAAGGAGGCCAGCGCCTCATTTGAACACATACACACTACATCTGCAGCTAAGAAGAGGAAGTGCGCAAGTCTCAGAGGGAGATGCTACTGCAGCTAGGAGGTGACGTTGTGGAAGTTCTTGGTTTATCCCTTGGGTATCTCTTGGTTAAGTGGTGCACTACTCTTCCCTAGTCAAGGGTTTGACAAGGATCTTCTGCTTTGCTAGTTCTCTCTTGGAGAGAAGCATTGTTCTTGGTTGGTGAATCTATACTAAGGAAGTTTGTTGGGTTTTTCTCCCTAGGGGTTTTCCCAGGGTAAATCTTGTGTATGTTGTGAATGTTATTCTTTCAGTGATCCTTTATATGCAGTTATTGTGCTTATGGTTTAATAATAAAAGAACACCAATCTAATTAACTGCTTAAGGCGAAAATATCAACATGGTTTTAGAGCGGGCCTGAAAGAAGGCATTTTCATAGCACAGAAGAGCTCACTAAGCAAAGCAAGGGCATATGAAGACTCTCCTAACCCTAGCGCACCTTTTCCTTGGAACAGTTTTCAGTTTTGGCCAAATTTCAGACATTAGGGTTTCTGCATAAACCCTAAAAGGTGACGTCATCCACCTTGTTGGAGGATGTTGGGTAAAGTAAAACCATCTAGGAGCTCGCCCTAGTAGGGCACATCTAGTCCCTGGATAAGAATTCTAAAATTTGAAGTTTAAGAAATTAGGGTTTCCTCATAAAACCCTAGGTTTGCAGTATCAGTTTCAGTTGCAGTATCAGTTGCAGTTGCAGTTGCAGTATCAGTTGCAGTTGCAGTACCAATTGCAGTTGTAGTTGAAGTATCAGTTGCAGTTGCAGTGCCAGTTCCTTCATCCCTGTTGTTGTGTCAGTTACCGCACCAGTTGCAGTGAAAGTTTTTGTGTGAAGTGTTGGGACCGATTTTTTAATTGTCCTAGTGCGTGTTACCCTAGCAAATCTTCAGCTACCTTTAGATTACAATTTGGAGCACCTTTGAAGTTTTAAAGGTTCGTTATTGCTTATTGTTGTTGTCGGATGGTGCCACTACCTCTCGACACTGTCAGAGGTATGTAATTACATATATTTAAATTGTATCATTATCTTAAGGGTATTTGCAGGAGAAGGGATCTTTGGTCCAAACAACAATCGTAGATCCAGAAGGATCTCAGATCCATCACATTCAGAGGAACAATGCACCCCAGGTTTGATTAATTTGATATGCCTTTATTTGTTATGGCATTATTGTGATCGTATGAACATCTAGGTTGTATTTTGATCTATTGAAGTTAAGACTATCATACTAACCATTGGTCAAAATTAAAAGTATTAGATTGATTAAGGTTGAGATTATAGAGTTTATTCTCTAACTCATATTTCTGTCAAGAAAGCATATTATCTTAGTACAAAGGACAGGTTGAAGAGAATACTTGTCATCTTGAGTGAAGGAGACTCGAAAGAAAAGCAACACATTCATTCTTGAGGACAAGACTTCAGGTTCCAGGTTTGCTTGATTAAATTGATAAGATTCAAATTTGCACATACCAAGTTTGATAACTGCCACATTACAAGTAAACACTATAGTTGTGATAACAATCTTTGAAAAGTTTTATTATTGAATACTTGGTAGCATGTGAGCACTATTGAGATAAATTCTTGTTGTAATTATTTACTAGATATAACTAACAACTCCTCTAGGAGAAACTTCTTGTTTTGGTTCCAGGTTACCATGGAGGAATGATTGATCACAACATTAGAAGAGTGTTGCTCTCATTATTGTATTTCTTACTTTTGGCTCTTGTTTCAGGCAGGTCACAGGTGATAATTCTGAAGGAGCCATTGTGACGATTGTTCTCCCTATTGTTTTTATTATTATAAAGAGTATTATTCTTGTTTATTGTTTCTCCCTTGTTGTTCTTGTTCTAGGCAGGTCACAGGTGATAACCCTGAAGGGAGCTATAGTGACGATTACAGGAGGCAACATATTAGATGAGACATGGAGCAGACTATCCAAGTTGTGTACATGAACGTATACATCCATGTACCGAAGAAGAAGAAGAAGCTACTTTTGCTAGAACAAAACATCTCATATGGAGACAAATCATGAGGAGCAGATGGCTCCAAATATGACAGAACAAATCCCTCTAGTGCAGTTGATCACTCTTCAAATCATCAGGAAGAATTAGTAGAGCCAGAAGGCCCTACCCAAAATCATTGCAGTAACCAAGAAGAAACCAGTATGGTCCCATGACACTTTTGTAGGATGCAAATCCATATAGCATTGACGATCCATATCACGAGGAGCAAATGGCTCCACCAGTGGTGAGGCAGGCAGCCCCACCAAGTACCAGCTCAGAAGGAGCTGGAGTTCAGAGGGAGTCAGCCCTCACGATCCAATAAGGAGGAGAAACCTCCCCAGGACCATTCATAGAGATGTACAAAACCCGATTTGTGTCTAGAGGATTCTCCCAGCAAGAGGGAGAAGACTATGATGAGACACTTGCTCCAGTAATCGAAAGAAGTATATATAGAACCATGATCCATTAAAAGAGGTCAATGCAGTATGAGATTCAAAGAGAGCAAATGAATATGTTATCGTGATGGAGTAGAGGAGCTACTCTCAGAGTTCAACAGCTACAGTGAGAATGGAACAGTCATTCTCAGTTTCAAAAAAAGCAGTTGCATGTGCAGAGTCCCAGTTCGAGAAGGAAGAGTTGCAGAGAGAGTAGAGGACATACTCTCAGACAGTGAGACAGATAGTGCTTTGCGAAAAGCAAATGATTGAGCAGAATGAGTTGCAGTTGAGCAAGTGTACCAGTTTGGTACAATTTGAAGTGAAAATTTGGTTCGTTGATAGATTTGACGAACACAAGGACAGATATATGTTTTGCGATGAACACATTGAGCCTAGACATGTTCACCTAATTGCGGCAAAACATGTGATAAGGTACCCGAAAGGTACAATTGATTATGGACTCAGATATATCTCAGATCGCGAGATAACATTGCAAGGCTACACAAATTCAAATTGGGCAGGCAGTGTCACAGACCGGAAAAGTACATCCGGATGTTGCTTTAGTATGGAATCAGCTGTGATCTCATGGCTCAGTGAGAAGCAAACATGTATGGCACTCAATTCCGCAGAGGCAGAGTATGTGGCAGCATGCTCAGCTTGTGGCAAAGCAATGTGGCTTCGGAAGTTGATTGTAGAATTGTTTGATCTCGAGTCGAAGGAAACTTGTATCTTTTATGACAACCAGAGTTGCATAAAGTTGTCTGTGAACCCAGTGTGTCATGACAAGTCCAAGCACATCGAGATCAAGTACCATTATATTTGTGAGATGATACAGAAGGGAGCAGTAAAGCTCCAGTATGTTCCTACTGATGAGGAGTTAGCAGACGTGTTGACTCAGCCTCTGTCGAGGGAGAAGTTTGAATACTTCAAAGAAATGCTTGGTGTGGTCCAAAAGGATTTTCCCTCATGAAAGGAAGTGATATGTTCCCCAGAACCGAGAAGTGATGTGTTCCCTAGAAGCGGGAAGTGATGTGTACCCCAGAAGCGAGAAGTGATGTGTTCCCCAGTAGAGGGAAGTGATGAGATCTCCAATAGTGGGAGCTACTCCAACGCAGTTTGGTACCCCAACGCAGGCTGGTGTGCTACCCCAACGCATGTTGGTACTCCAACGCAAGTTGGTATGCTACCCCAGTGCAAGTTGGTATGCTACCCCAACATAGGTTGGTACTCCAACGCAGGCTGGTATGCTACCCCAACACAGGTTGGTACTCCAGCGCAAGTTGGTATGCTACCCTAGCGCAGGTTGGTACTCCAACACAGATTGGTATGCTACTCCCGCGGAGGTTGGTATGCTACTCCAGAGAAGGTTGGTACGCTACTCCAAAGAAAGTGCAAAAATTCCTATGACATAGATCTATGATTGACAACAAGACAATGATGGGAAGTACAAAAGCAGTGATGATAATCGTGACAAGAAGAATACCTTCCTTGCTAAGAGGGAGTGTTGAAGTTTGAGTAGCTTCGAAAGATATCCTTATTGTATTTGACCAAGACAAAACCCTAAAGAATATTATCATATTATATTTATTAAGACAGCCCTATTGTGCCTTTGTAAAAGTCGTCCCTACTGTGCCTTGACAAGTAAAATGAAAAATAAAAGGGTAAAGTGACAGGTCGACCCAAACCTAATTTTAGGCTGGCCAAACTACTATTTATAAAGGAGGCCAGTGCCTCGTTTCAACACATACACACTAGCTCTGCAGCTAAGAAGAGGAAGTGCGCAAGTCTCGGAGGGAGATGCTACTGCAGCTAGGAGGTGACGTTGTGGAAGTTCTTGGTTTATCCCTTGGGTATCTCTTGGTTAAGTGGTGCGCTATTCTTCCCTAGTCAAGGGTTTGAGAAGGATCTTCTGCTTTGTTAGTTCTCTCTTGGAGAGAAGCATTGTTCTTGGTTGGTGAATCTATATTGAGGAAGTTTGTTGGGTTTTTCCCCCTAGAGGGTTTTCCTAGGGTAAATCTAGTGTATGACATGAATGTTATTCTTTCAGTGATCCTTTATATGCAGTTATTGTGCTTATGGTTTAATAATAAAAGAACATTGATCTAATTAATTGCTTAAGACGAAAATATCAACATAAACTTGCTCATTTTACTTAACTGATTTGCAACTTGAATTAACTAAACCTTAAATCTTTCACCACTAATACAATGATTAGTCTTGCATTACCCTTTTATGGATACTATAAAATTTTAGACCCCAACCCAGTTTCAGTCTCGCTGATTTTTTATTTCTGCATTAGAAACGAAGTTCAGAATCCTCACGTCTCAGTTCTGAAATTATTTTCTGCTGTGTTTAATAGGCTGATATAAATTCTGGGTTTGGGCATTAAACTTTGGCTGAAAAATCAGCAAGACTGAAACTGGGTTGGGGTCTGAAATTTTACATGGTATCAGAGTTGAGTTAAGAGAAGCAGAGATATTTCAGCAAGTCAGAAAGTTGGGACAGCAGTCACTTCACAGGGCAGAATTTTGAATTTGTCATTTTCAGCAAAATAGGGTCAATGGCTACAAGTTTGAGAGTTGAGGACAGACTTGATGCGGAAGCAAACTTTGGTGTTTGGGAGAGGATGAGCTTGTTGTTGCAAGAGAATGAGTTGTGGGACATTGTGGAAAATACCACAACTCATCCTGTGGTGGTACCTACTGATGCTACTCTTCTTGCAGCTTACAATAAGAAGAGTATCAAGGCTAAGAGGATTATTCTTGATGCCATCAAGGACCATTTGATTCCTCACTTGACGGGGAAGGCAAATGCCTATGAGATGTGGGAGTCTTTGACTAAATTGTACCAGAGTACAAATGAGAACCGGAAAATGGTTTTGAGGGAAAAACTAAAGAGCATAAAAATGACCAAGGCTGAAAATGTGGTCACATACCTTACTAGATTGACACATGCGAGAGATGAGATTGGAACTGTGGGGGAGGCCATGAGCAAAGTCAAGTGCTTTGCATGCCATAAGTTTGGGCACTATGCAAGTCAGTGTCTGAACAAGAAGAAAAAACAAACAGCAGCTTCAGCAGCGGTGAAGAGTTTTCCACCAAGTTTGACAAGGAGTTTTCCTTGGTTGTGTGTTTATCCACGAGGACCACTCATTCAAATACTTGGTATATTGACAGTGGTGCCTCTCGCCATATGACAGGGGTTCATGAGCACTTGAAAGACCTTACACAGATTGGAGATGTTGAGGTAGTGCTTGGAGATGACTGGGAGGTCAAGGCAATTGGTTGCGGAACTGTATCCTTTCAGAGGGAGTCTTTGCCTCCCATGACTTTGACAGAGGTTCTATATGTTCTGGGCTTGAAGAAGAACTTAATGTCAGTTTCTACTATTGAGGAGAAGGGCTATGAGGTCTTGTTCCGTGATGGGCAGGTGCTCCTTTTCCCCAAGGGGTCTAGCATCACTTCGGCCAAAGTGATTGGTACTAGACATGAGAAGTTGTACAAGCTTTTATTCCAGCCAGCGAGAGCATTGATTCATACTACCAGCAGCAGTGACCTATGTGAGCTATGGCATAGGAGGATGGCATATTTGCACCATGGGGCTTTTAGAGTTCTAAGGGAGATGGTGACAGGAGTTCCAGATTTCAGTTCAAAGCACCATGAGTTGTGCAAGGGGTGTGCTTTGGAAAAGTACACCAAGACTGCTTTTCCAAGCAATGACAATAGAGCAGCAGGGATTCTTGATCTTATACATTCATGTATGTGGCCCGATGTCTTCGACATCGTTGATTAGTTTTCTATACTATGTTGTATTCATCAATGACTTCTCACGGAAGTCTTGGATATTCTTCATGAATACCAAAGGACAGAGCTTCAGTCGATTCCAAGAGTTCAACGCTCTTGTGGAGAACCAAACATGGAAGAAAATCAGAGTTCTGAGGACAGACAATGGGGGTGAGTATACCTCCAAGGAGTTCATGGACTTTTGTGCAGGTGAGGGCATCAGGAGAGAGTTGATTGTTCCTTACAACCCACAGCAGAATGGGGTTGCCAAGAGGAAGAACAGGGCCATTGTTGGGGCTGCGAGAGCCATGCTACATGATCAGGGGTTGCCACTATTTCTATGGGATGAGGCATGCTACACTGCAGTTTATCTACAAAACAGGAGTCCTCACAAGGTTGTGGGGAGCATGACTCCTGAGGAGGCTTTTTCTGGGAAGAAGCCTGAGGTGGGGCACTTTCGGATTTTTGGGTGCATCACTTATTCACATGTCCCTTCTGAGAAGAGGACAAAGCTGGAGCCCACGGCAGAGAGAGGGATCTTTGTTGGGTACAGTGAGACTTCAAAGGCTTTCCGTATTTACCTTCCTTCCTTGAGTAAGACTGTCTTGAGGAGGGATGTTAGATTTGAGGAGGACGGAGCCTTTAGGAAGTCTAGGGGGACAAAGAGGGGTGAGCAGTCTTCACCTCAAATTCAGGTGAGTCTACGACAGACTACAGTGACACAGAGTTCGAGGCCACCAGTTTCGATGACGACAGGTTCACAGGTGACAGGGCCACAGGGTTCAGGTTCACAAGCTACTGGTCCACAGGTTTCAGGATCGAGTACTCCAGAGTCTACATCAGGATCATTGTCTTTAGAAGATGGGGTTGAGCAGGGAGAGTCCCCTCCACGAGACACTACTTCAGAGAGGAGGAAGCCCAAGTGGCTTCAAGATACTTTGAGGGAGGCACAAGGTTCAGTGGGGAATCCCAAGCACGCAATGAGGGAGAGTAAACCTCCCGAGAGGTTTTGCAGCTACATCGCGATGGTGAGAAGTATTTGGGAGTCTGAGCCTTCCACTTTTGAGGAGGCTTCTGGTAGACAGGTTTGGAGAGATGCCATGATGGAAGAGTACAATTCCATCATGAAGAACGATGTCTGGGAAGTTGTTCCTAAACCTGAGGGGAAGTCAGTGGTGACTTCCAGGTGGCTCTATAAGCTAAGGCATGCTGCAGATGGCAGCATTGGGAAGTACAAAGCTTTCTTTGTGGCTCGAGGGTTTTCACAAGTTGAGGGAGTCGACTATGATGAGACCTTTGCGCCGGTTGCTAGATATACTTCGATCAAGTCGATGATTTCCATTACAGCAGCGATGGGTTGGAAGATCCACTAGATGGATGTGAAGACCGCATTTCTGAATGGTCTTATACAGGAGGAGGTATACATTGAGCAGCCATTGGGCTTTGAGGTGCATGGGAGAGAGTCTCATGTGTGTAGATTGAAGAAGGCGTTGTATGGGTTGAAACAAGCTCCCAAAGCTCGGTATTCGAGGATAGATGCCTACTTGCAGCAGTTGGGTTTTGAGAAGAGTGAGGCAGATCCCAACCTATGCTACATTGTGGTTGGAGAGGATCCTCTCATTCTTCTGCTATATGTGGATGATCTTTTCATTATAGGGGCAGAGAGACTCATCGGCAGCTACAAGGAGAGCCTTGCTTCAGAGTTCGAGACGACTGATATCGGACTGATGCATTACTTTTTGGGATTGGAGGTTTGGCAAGAGCCTGGACACATCTTCCTGAGACAGGGGAAGTACATGTGTGACATTCTGAGCAAATTTCAGATGGAGGATTGCAAGCCCATGACCACTCCTATGATTACCAACTAGAAGAAGCTTCATGCTTCTGAGTCACAGTTGGTGGATTCCATTTTGTATCGTCAGTTGATCGGGTCATTGATGTATTTGGTCAATACCAGGCCAGATATTTGTTTTGTTGTCAACACTCTCAATCAGTTCATGGTGGAGCCTAGGAGAGTGCACTGGGTGGCAGTAAAACATGTGGTCAGGTATCTTTGTGGTACGGTAGATTATGGTCTGGACTATCAGAGAGGAGATGGAGTTCGTATGGTTGGCTATACAGATTCAGATTGGGCAGGATGTGTCAGTGACAGGAAGAGTACCTCAGGGTGTTGTTTCGGATTAGGCTCAGCAGTTGTGTCTTGGTTCAATCGGAAGCAAAACCCAGTGGCTTTGAGTTCTGCAGAGGCTGAGTATATGGTAGCCAGTCAGGCCAATTGTGAGGCCCTTTGGCTTCGCAAGTTGCTGGTGGGATTGTTCGGTGTGCAGTTGAGGACTACCGTGATTTACTGTGATAATTAGAGTTGCATTAAACTCTCGGAGAATCCAGTTTTTCATGACAGTCTAAGCATATCGAGATTCGTTATCACTTCATCCGTGACTATGTTCAGAGAGGAGTTGTGGAGCTACAGTACATATCTACTAAGGAGCAGGTCGCAGACATACTCACCAAGGCATTGGGCAGAGGCAAGTTTGTATTTTTCAGGGACAAGCTTGGAGTGGTGAGTAACACTTTCCTCAATAAGAGGGAGTGTCAAAATTTTAATTAAAAAGTACCTAGGCAAGTGTTTCTCATCACCTAGGCACCTAAGGGGTGAGAAAGTGCCTAATGTGGGCCCTAGTCATTTAATTTGTGAGATGCAAATTAAAAGGTGACTTTATGACTTTAGTGAGGGGGTGAGTGAAGAGACACTCAATCTCATCCACTCATCTAATCCAATCTCAACCGTTGGATTAAGAGACTCCTCACCTACCAAGCATGAGGTCGATTAGGGTACGAGGGCGCACCCTAGCTAGGGTTGTTGTTCATTTCATCCTTTGGAGAGCAATAGAGAGCAAGAGAGAGGTCGAACTTGAGAAGAGGTTGCATTTGTGGAGCTAGGCACGCATCCCAAGGCAGTAGGCTAGCACGAGTTTCAAGGCAAAGTTCAGCATTGAATGCAGTCCATACGGTACAGATTTCTAGAGATCATACGGCCATTTATTATGCACAAAAATTGAGGGAGACAGCAGAAACATTTCTGAGGAGGTTGGCACACATTCCAAAGTTTCCATACAAGCATTTATTGGCACATAAATCGAGGCACCTGCTGTCATTAATTTTTGGGTGAAATTCCGTACAGTGCGTACAGATTTGGCACAAATTTTGAGGGTCATACAATTCTGTTTTTGGCACTATTTTCGAGGAGAAGAGGCACGGATTTCGAGGAACTGTTCCTGTTGCACATTCCATACAGTCTTAACAGAAGTTTGGCACAGAAAACGAGACAGTCCGTACATCATTTATTGCTGGGACAACCGTATAGTTGTACAGATTTATGGCACAAAAATCGAGGAGCAATTTCCAGGATTGTTCAAATAAGTTTGTGTAATTTCTGAAGATGAATATACTGTAAAAGAAATTCTCTGAAGCTCACAAATAATAAAAAGCCCTCTCTCACTGGTTTTCCCCTTATGGGTTTTTCGAGGGTCGTTGTTAGACCAAAAATTACTATGTTCAATTTTTTCTGAGTTTATGTCTTGCTGATATTTTATTTCTGCATTAGAAACGAAGTTCAGAATCCTCATGTTTCAATTCTGAAATTATTTTTTGTTGTGTTTAATTGGCTGATATAAATTCTGGGTTTGGGCATTAAACTTTGGCTGAAAAATCAGCAGACTGAAACTGGGTTGGGGTCTGAAATTTTACAGATACCCCCCCTAACTAGGGGTTTTCCTTAGTCAAAAGTGAGAGGCAAAGCCACTAAGGTGACATTGGGTGACTTGCCAAATAGTTGTCTCTAGGTTTTCACCAATTGTGCTTGGGACTTTTCACTGCAAAATTCCAATCCTAGATGATTGACGCCATTATGATCTCAATTCAACAAGTAAATTGTTGAATTTAAGTAATGTTGAAATTAAATTTCAAACCATAGCATCAATCACACGACAGTTGGAAATTAAATAGCGGAAGCATAAAATCAATTTCACACATACACAAGTAATTACCCCTTCAAAATCAGCTTCTCATTCCTTCAAAAAACTTACAAGGAAACCTCCGCAAGCTATCAAAAACAACAATTGCACAGTTACCGAAATCACCATGAACTGAGAGGAACGACCTACCTAAAAAGTATCAATTGTACAGCATGTTCGTACGTTGTACCGAACCATACGATCATGTCCATAAGAAACTATACGAAACCATGTACGGCCTCTACCCATTGCGAGAATTCGCCTCTGCCTGAATCCCTAGCTTCTCTGTCTCTCAGTCCCTCAACTTGCTCAACTATTCAACTGGATGTGTGTGAAGTTTGAACTCTCTATCTTGACCTATCTTTATATACTTTTAGTTGAGACCAAAACCCTAATCTATTTTTTAAATTACTCCTACTCTAAGTCCTGCATGCATGAAATACACTTTCTAGACTCAAGTGCTAAACATGAGACTTTTCACTTTTTTACTAAAGTGAATTACAAAATAGAATTACTTTTCGAAAATAGAAATATCTTGAACTATTTCTCGCATGTTCACATTGAACCTATGTAGAAGTTTTTGTCCGAGTTATATTTCTCAATACTCCCTCTTAGCGAGGAAGGAATTATGCACCAATCCAAATCTATCTCTAAATACCTCAAACTTCCCTTTTGCCAAGGGCTTGGTCAAAACATCAGTTACCTACTAATCTGTGGGAATATACTAGAGCTTCATTGCTCCCATCGAAACCTTGTCTCGTATGAAATGATATATGATCTCTATATGCTTGGACCTGTCTTGAAACACTAGATTCTCAAAGAATTTGATACAACTTTGATTATCATAGTAAATGATTATAGGTTCTAACTCTTAATCAAACAAACCTACGAGTAACTTGCAAATCAAAATGGCCTCACAACTAGCAGTATCGGCTGCCATGTACTCTAACTCTGCTAAGCTAAGTGGTACGGAAGTTTGCTTCCAGTTGAACCAAGATGTCACTGTTGATCCTGTTATCCCCTAGCCTAGGGATAACTAAGGAGATCACGTCTCGAGGCCCACAGGTCCTAGACATGGAGTATCGAGACTCGGACAACTTGAACATGACCCCGGAGGGCCCCTCTTTTCTTTAGTGCAGTCCATTTATCACCAGCAACAGTATCCATCCCACCAGCCTGGTCCTGAAGTAGCAGCGAGTCTTGCTCCATGAGGTAATGAGTTTGGGTATCATGGTATGTATCACTCCGATTTTTGAACCACTTGAATATGTTGTATTGAATCCTTCTTCATTTCATGACGTTTGCTTGGAAATTATGCTCTTTACCTCGTTCATACCTAGAAGGGTGACATGGTGCCCTAGTAAGTTGATTTTTCTTTAGGATGGGTTGCCACTGGGCGGATCTGTGAAAAGTCATTATTCATTCCCTCCATACCACTTTCCATCTTCATTCCTCTCATCCCCCCTATCCTTATTTGGGCATTGGGATTGGCTACACTAGGAAGGGTTGTACCTTACCTCGTGGGAAGAAGGGGCCAAAGGCCCAGAGGATAAAAGTAGCTAGCAAGAGTTAAAAGCCAATGTTGAAACCTTTGAGACGAATCACCCAGGGATCTCCAAGAAAGCAGTGAAAAGCTTCTCAGTAAGAAAAAAAGACCCATAAGATACATAAACACTCAAGGTACTAGTTGATGGATAGGAGGTCTCATCACGAGCCAGCCTATTATGACCATGGGCATGTAGCGGTATGACCCTACCACCTATCTGGTCACCAAACCAGGGTAGTGGCTCTTGGTGGCATAGCCAAGAGAAAGGGGGTCTCATCACAAGCCAGCCTTCTCATTTCCGTGAAATGTTTGTGGATAACACTGTCACCTCTGGTCATCAAGCCAGGATAGTGTCCCTCAACTATTCCCGTGAAGCACAAGAGCAAAGGATCAAAAAAATAAAGCTAAGAATAAAAGGCAATGAATGGGCTAGGAAACAATTCCATTTATGACAAAGTGCAACTCGCCCTCTACAAAGGCACCCACAGGTAAGACTTTACATTTCCCTGTTATTACATGCACCCCATGCCACCTCATACACTTACATGACTTGGACTAGATCCCCCCTGGGAAAAACCCCAAACTTAAGAGAGGTTAGCTCAATAGGACACCCTGAGACCTTCTCCAAACCTAACTTGTCAAATTGCATAACGTCTTTGAGCATTTGTCTGGGTTAAGGGGGGTTTGATGCACATGTTTGAGTAATTTAATTATTGGATGTGATTTACATGCTATGATCCCTGTGACTTATGAACCCCTGGACGGTGTACTTGTTGTTGTTGCAGGACCTTGCTCGGTGGACAAGTACACATGAGGGAATGATTAGCTCGAACCTTCATGGGGCCTTAAAACCCACAGATGGATCTTGCAACCCCAGCGAGGGGTAAGAAGAAATTGAAGACTTGCACCGGGAAAAAGGACATTGCCTTTGGAGGCACCCTGGCAAACCTAGACCCAGGGGGACCTTGCTCTTCCATGTGGACATTAGCCCTTGAGGGCCCTGGATGTCACCATCATAGCCCTAGAAGTCATCCAAAGCTAAGGTTTTCATTTTGGAGGCATTTATCAGCCTAGTGGCACATGCGGGCACCATCTAGGACCTCTAGAGGCCAAGCGCCCCACTTTTCTAGCTCAATGTTTCACTTATGAGACTCAACGTCACCCTAGAAGGGCATGACGCCACCCTTGGAGGTGTCTTTAGATGCTAATTAATTTTTATTATGTCAAAATTGAATTTTATTGTAAATTGGCCAGGTCGGCCTTATTTTTTACCTAAAATTAATTTTAGGTTAAATTTTGTATAAATAAGCAGAAAGTGACATTCATTTTCATAACAACTTGTCCTTGGAGACAAGAGGTCTGAAATTTGAGCCTCTTGAGGTCATTGGGTGAAATTGTGAGGCACCACTCTTGTTTAAGGCTAATTTTTGCAACTTGGATCAATTTTGGAAGTTTTATGGTGATCTTGCATGGTATTCTCGTGAGTATTCTTGGTGCGAGTGAAATGTGCATTTTGTCATCTATTGAATGGTTTATTGTATGGTTTTATTTGCTCATACAAGATTATGAAATTGCAAGGTGTATTTACCATTTAATGCTTGAAGTAAGAAACTTATTTTGCTACTTACTTTTTATTTGCCAAGCTTTTCATTGGATTGATCTAGCAACTAGTGAAACCCTAGAGCCCTAAATTGCTAGCACTCTAAGGGTTTGGACTTGGTTATTGTTGCATAAGTTTTACTCCATAAAAATTCTAAGGAGAGCAAGGCGTTAGGGCCTAGAATTGCCTACACCTTAGCATCTTGTCTCTTGAGGTCAAAGCCTAGGAGGACTTTAGTTACTACTTCTCCTATGTTTGCTCCCTCTTAGACTTTTGTGCATCATCATCATTGATTTGCAGCCTTAGAAGAAGTCGTCCGCCTTGACTCCATTACCCTTGAAGGCACTAGTCTTCCTCTCTTACTTCTTGACAAGACTCAACTCAAACTCCTTCACTTCATACTCAAACTCTTTCACCTTATATTCTTGTAATTTGCTAACCCAGTCTAGAAATACTAATAGCTAATTTGTTGCTGTCATAATCACTGCTACAGCTATCATTTTGCAGCTTGTATTAGCCTACTAACCATCTAAGTCATCCCAGAATTTGTATAAGGCAAGGTACTATCAATAAGTGTTAAAGTGTATGTTTAAATTGCCTTTTTAGAGTGCAAATTCTGAAGGTGTTACCGCTGTCATAGCTGCTGTTACAGCCATTGTTGCAGCCCTTAACAGCCCTAAATTCATCCATAAAACTATTGAGCACTTGTACTAAGCAAACCATAATCATTGGGTATTGAAGTAATGTCTTATTGCTTTATTATAGTGCTTTTCTGAAGTGGTTTCCATGTTGTCATCATCATTAATTAATGTTGTTATAAATGGTTGGACAGCCAATTAAGTCATTCATTGACTTGTATTTATCTTGAAAAGTGTGAGTGACAAACCATTATCAAGTTTGCAAGGCTATTGTAACTCTTCTTTGTCATCATAACTTGCACCTTTCAAGATACATTGTTGCTATTGTAATCTCGCTTTCATTGTATAGTAATTTGTTCAAGTAGCACATAATTTGTTTAAGAAGTCATTGATTAGAATTATTGCTACTAACGTTTGATGTTTAATTAGTAAAGGGCAGGTACAAAACCATTCTCATTTCCCCTTGTCCTTTTAAACTTCACCAAAGTGACTTCTTCTGCTAAGTGACCTAGAGAGAGGGGTGGGTTTTCACCGTATCGTTTGCCCTTCATCAACCAGCTAGGTTTTCCTCCTCCTAAAGAGAAAGAGGTACCCTATTGGGGTGACAGTGATAGGGTTACCTCCGTGTTACGTCAATCTAGGCCAACTTGCCTTTAGGCTTTGGACAAGTATAGATTGTGCAATAACAGATCCCAAGCTAAAGCAGCACCTTAAGGTGCTCTTCCTATTTGTTGCACTGCCTACCCAATCTGAGTCAGAATACCCCTACAACTTCACTTCACCATCTCCAAGATATCTCAAACCATACTCCACTGTGCCCCTCAAAAAACTGAGTATAGGTTTTGTTGCTACCCAATGATTTTGCCTTGGCTCCACCATGAACTGACTCAAGGTGTTCATTGCAAAACAAATATCTTTCCTAGTGTTGACCAAATACATCAAAGAACCAAACAACTACATGTACAATGTGGGATCCACCAACTCTAAATCTGAAGTTCACCTTCAAATTAGTGATCATGGGTGTGGCCATAGGTTTGCGATCTTCCATCTGAAACCTCTTCGGGATCTGAAATACATACTTACCCTACCCAAGGAAAATCTCCCCTGATCTCTGTTAAACCTCCAAACCCAAGAAGTGATGCATCATGCCAATGTCCTTCATCTAGAACTCAACTGCCATGTCTTCTTTGCACCTTGCAATGAGCTTCTCTACACCTATCAGAAATAAGTCATCTACATACCGCACCAAAACAAATAGATCAGTCCCATCGTATATGTAATATAAGTTAGAATCTACTTCGCTTTTGGTGAATCCCATACTCTACAGATATACATCAACCATGCTCAATGCATGCTTAAGTCCATACAAAGCTTTCCTAAGCCTACTGTTAGAATTAGGGTAAAAATGCAAAACAGTAGTATCTTTTTATTTTCGGTAAAAGAAACAACTAGATCTAAAGAGATCTAAAGAGAGAGAGCAATAAACTTAGTAAAAGTAGATCTGAAACTCATAAACAAAACTCAGATCTAATAAACAAGAACTCCACTAAGTTGACAGTGATTAGATCAGAATAAGGTAAACAGTAAAAAGAATCTATAGAGTTGTACACAAAACATTACTCAGTTCTGATCATAAACAGTAAACTCAAAGTGTAGCTTCAGATCTAATATTTTATGCACAAATCTAAATAGATCTAACAGTGCTGAAGTTAAGACAAGATCCAGATCTTAAAATAATGAGTAGGTAACTTACCTGGTATAGCAACCTTACCTTTGAAGAAAGCACGATAACCATAGGAGATGTAGAACCATTTTAGTATGCTCAGACAAAGGTTCAGTTCATAGATCCACCTTATAGGTTGGATCTCTTTGCCAATAGATGAAGGAATTTTCTTGCCACAAAGAAATAAAACTAGAAACCCTCACAAGGACAAACCCTCAAACAACAGTAGGTATAAAACATCCAAAACCTTACACCAGGAGACTGTGGATAAACTTAATTACAGCAGGAGATAGGAGGTCGTACCCTATAGTTTTAACACAACAAAGAGAGGTTGACTGCAGCCTATAGGTTTCATCACACAGCAGGAATAGTAGGCCGCAGTTTTTGGCACTCCAAATAACAAACAAGAGATGGCCGCAGCGTTAGGCACCCCAGACAGCAGAAAAGAGGAGGCTGCAGCTCCTAGGCACCTTACACAACAATAAGGGAGAGACCATGGCCCAAAAAACTCAGCCACAGAAAAAGGAGATGAAACCGCACCCTCCACAGCAGGGTTATCACAGCCAAAACACAAAGAGGCCGCACCCTAACATCCCTTAAGGGTTGTCGCTGCCACACACTACACAAGCCCTGCAACAAAGAAAGGACAGTCTGCTACTAGGATGGACATCACCAACAAAAGGAGGCTGCAGCAAGGAGGGACCTCACCAGCAGGAGGAGACCACAGCAAGACTTCAACAGCAGAGGAGGGCCGCACCACAGTAGCATCAACAGACCGCAGCTAAGAGAGGATCCACTCACATCAAAGACAAAGAAAATCTAGTGTTTGTGAATGAGAGGGGTAGGGGTTACTTTTATAGTTTTAGGCTAGGGCAAGGAATTAAAAGAAAAGATTAAATTAAAATAAATATAGTTAAAAATAACATGTTTAAATTAAATAATTTAAACATGTTATAATTAACATTTTAAATTAACTTTATTTTAACCCTAAAGCAAAAACAACAAAACCCCAAACCAACACATGCAAGGGTAAGAGAGGGTTAGCTAGGTGGCAATACTCATTCCTTCATTTAACATGGTGAACTTATTACTTTATCATCATTGCATATGGGACTTATCCCTCATGTGGTTATGTCATTCTTCAAGGAATGGCTCTTGCAGTTGCTTATAAATTTAACACCTACACACATGGAACTCCTTCCCATTTACCTCAAAGCCCTGAGGTTGCTCTATGTACACTTCTTCCTCAATGATCCCATTAAGGAAAGTTGTCTTCACATCCATCTGATGTATCCTCCATCCCATAAGTGAAACCAAGGACATAACTTCTATAATGGAAGTGTACTTGATGACTGGAGAAAATGTCTCCTTGTAGTCCACTACCTCTCGCCATAAACCTCGCTTTGAACTTCTCAATCCTGCCATCTACAGCATGCTTGATCTTCTAGAGCCACCTGGAACGCACAACCGATTTCCCCTTTGATCTTGGTACTATGTCCCAAACATCATTCTTCATGATGGAGGTGTACTCCTCCACCATGGCATCCCACCATACCTGCTAGTCTACTGGCCCCTGAAAACTGGAAGGCTTGGAATCTAGAATGCCACTCATCAATTCCATATAGTCTAGAAACTTCTTCGGAGATTTGCACTCATTGAATGTGCTCCTAGGAGTCTCAATAAGCTCCTAAGCATCCCTCAATGTCTTAGTGAACCATCGAGGTCTCCTAAGAGAAGTGGAAGGGACTACTATCTCCCCCTCTTCACCTGAAGGCTAAGTTGCACGAAACGGGGAAACGTTTCTAAGTTTCTGAAACCGGGACGGTACGAATCAGGCCCCAAAAAAATGGAAATGTCGGGGGAAACGCGGAGGGAAACGACGTATATAAAAAAATTAAAAAAAACAATATATATATATAGATTTTTAAAAAATAAAACATTTTATTGCAAGAAAAACATAATGATGCAAAAAAAATGCAAGAAAAACATCGAAAATGCAAAAAAAATTATATAATTGACTGTTTGGGGGCCCCATGGCCTCCTTTTTTTTCTTATTTTGCCTCAAAGATGCCCGAAACGCCAGCCGTATGGGCCGGTACGGTCGGGAAACTTTGTCGGTCGTATTGTATGGCGTTTCCAAATCAGGGAACGTTGTACGGTACGGCCGGCATCGTTTCCCGACCATACCGTACCCGTACCAACGTTTCGCTTCGTTTCGGTGGGGGAAACAAGGGGGCTACAATTTCCTACAACTTAGCCTGAAGGTTGTTGTCCTACTCTAGAAATCATTGGTGACCCTAGCTCAACCTTCAAAGCTTCCCACTCCTCATCCTTTGTCACTAGAATAGGCTCGTGGGACTTCTTGGATGCAAAGTCTTCCTCAAAATTTACATCCTGACTCACTACCGTCTTCCTCTACTCTGGAATAATGACCTTATAAGCCTTTGAAATCTCACTGTAACCCACAAAAAAACCCTTTCTGTTGGAGGGCTCCAACTTGGTCCTCTTCTCGACCCATACATGGATATAAACTAGATAACCAAAGATGCGAAAATGACTCACCTCTAGTTTCACACTAGTGAATGCCTCCTTTGGTGTCTTGTCCTCCAAGATCCTATGAGGAAACCAATTCTAGATGTAGACTATTGTGTTACATGCCTTATCTAGTTTACAACTAGAGCTTTGAACTCCTAAAACTTGCGAAAGGCCTCATCCTTGGTATTTAAGAAGTAGATCCAAATCTTGCGAGAGAAATCATCAATAAAGGAAACATAGTGCATGTTTCCTGTTATTTATGCTACTAATATATGCTCACAAACATCGAAATGTATTGGGTCTAGAATCCCCTTAGACCTATGTGTGTTGCTTAAGAAAGCAGCCTTGGCATGCTTGCCAAGGGTGCACCCTCTACATACATGATACACCATGTTGCTCAATACTAAAATCTTGAAGATTTGTGACTATCTCCTTCAGAATAGGCAATGCCCTGTGATGCAGGTGCCCCATCCTTTTATGCCACAACTCGCACAAGTTGTCACTATTATGCACCAAGGCTCAAATTGGTCCACCCTATAACATGTACAAATCACCTTCTCTAACCCCTGTTACATGAACGATATCTAGGCTAGATTCCTTCGATCTAATGAGGACTTGTTGGTTCTTGAACTCCACTGCAAAGCCCTTATCCTCCATACCTAAAACTAAAAGCAAGTTCTTTCTGAGAGTTTGTACAAACAAGACATTGTCAAAATCTAAAGAATTACTTGGCTCGAGCTGGAAGGGAATAGTACCAACTCTTGCTATTGGGTACTTGGGATCATCACCAAGCTGAACCTGTACTCTTGAGTCCTACTTCTTCATACTAGAAAATGATTGTTGAGCTGATGTCATATGTTGACATGCCCCACTGTCCACATACCACGCATTCCTCATAATCATGTTGGTAGAAAGGAAAGATACCAATGAGAAATATTTCTCAAACTTGGCAGCAAACTCGATCATTTGAGTTTCTGCAGAGACTACTACCTGCTTTTGTTGTTGCTCCCCTTTACCCTTCTTCTTCTCTAGACATTGTGACGCATAATGATTATTCTTATGACAAAGGAAGCACTTGATTTTACTCAAGTCCTTCTTTATTGGTTGTGAGGTCGACTCCTCATTCTTTCCCTTACCCTTGTTAGGTCCTTTACCTCTGCCCTTATTTCACTAACCATATAGAGCTAAGTTCTCATCACCACTCTTCTTGTTGACCTTTGACTCCATCCGAGTCTCCTCCTGGATACAATCATCCCAAAGCCTCTCAAAGTTAGGAAGGTTCTCCCAAGCACAAATACCTTTGACAAATGGTTCCCATGAAGTTGGGAATCCATTCAATGCCATGTTCACTAGCTTTGCATCTACAACCTTCTCCCCAACTACTGCTCACTGATCACGAACCTGTGTGACCTTCATAAGGTAACTAGTGACTATGTCTAATATAGTTATCTCTATGGATCTGAGTTTGTTCTGCAATATCATCTCCCTATTTATGCTCTCACTCTAGTAGAGACTAATCAAGGCATCGAATATCTCCTTCACTATCTTCTTCTTGGATATATGAGCAACCAAATGATCCTTTATGGCATCCAAGATCATCCGCTTGGCCTTCACTTCCCTCTTGTTGTGAGTGGCCAACAGTTGTGGATCTATAGGTGGATTCACAACATCCTTGACAATATGTCAAATATCATTCTCTTCTAGTAAGAGTGTTGTTAAATTTATAGCAGCTGCAAGAGCCATTCTCCGGAAGGATGGCAAAGACCCTAGCTGAGGTCTAGGGCCCCCAGTGCACTCCTGAGGCATTTGGTCTGGGACCAAACAGTTAGTGCCATGGCAAAAGACCCTTCTTAGGGCCCCCAGTATATAACTGGGGTTCTTAGTCTAACACTAAGCAGCCAAAGCCCCTAGATATGTCTAGGGCCCCTGGAAATGTCCAGGGTACCCATGCCTGAGGCATGGGTTGATCCATGGTCTTGTACCATGGTGGAAAAGACCCTTGTAAGGGCCCCCAGTATACGACTGGGGTTCTTGGTGAAGAACCAAGCAGTAAAGCCCCTGAGAGGGCCCCCAATATACGACTGGGGTTCTTGGTGAAGAACCAAGCAGTAAAGACCCCTGAGAGGGCCCCCAGTATACGACTGGGGTTCTTGGTCTAGAACCAAGCAATTAAAGCCCCTAGATAAGCCTAGGGCCCCTGAAAATGTCCAAGGTACCCATGCATACGGCATGGGTTGATCCTTGGTCTTTGACCTTGGTGGATAAGACCCCAAAAAAGTTATGGGGCTACTTGATCCTCTATCAAGTATTTTGATGGTACATGACCTTCCTTGAAGAAGGACATAACCACATGAGGGATAAGTCCCATATGCAGTGATGATAAAGTAATAGGTTCACCATGTTGAATGAAGGAATGAGTATTGCCACCTAGTCAACCCTCTCTTACCCTTACTTGTGTTTGGTTTGGGGTTTTTATGTTTTTAAGGGTAAATTAAATTTAATTTATATCATGTTTAAATTACCTAATTTAAACATGATATTTTAATAATATTTTTAAGTTAATCTTGCCCTAACCCAAACTATAAATAGAACCCTTACCTCCCCTTTCAAATCACTTGATTTTTCTTTTGTTTTGTTGTGAGAGATGTGTCTTCTAGCTGCGGCCCCTCTTGTTTTCTGTTGATGCTTCTCCTAGCTGCGGCCTCCTTTGCTTGCTGCTGCTGTAGGGTTCGTGGGGGTGACTGTGACTTCTTTGGAGGTTATTTTGGTGCGGCCCTCCTCTACTGTTGAAGTCTTGATATGATGCGGCCCTCCTCTTGACTGGTGAAGACCCTCCTTGCAGCAGCTCCTTCTATTGGTGATTCTGCTCTACTTGCAGCGGCCCCTATTACTGTGTAGAACCTCCTTTTGCTGCAGCCTGCTCTACCCTTTTCTGTTGCAGGGGTTGTATTGTGACTGTGACCTTTTTGAGGGCTGTTRGGTGGTGCGGCATCTCAACTATTCTGTTGTGGGAGGGTTAACTGAGTTCGGCCCCCTCTTCTCTTATGCTGTGTGGGGTTTTTAAAAGGTGCAGCCCCTTTCTGTGGTAAGTCTGCCTAAGATTGCRCCCCCCCCCCATTCTTGCTGCTGTGATAAAATTGCAGGGTGCGGCCTCTTCTCCACTGCTGTAGGGTTGCCACGACCTCCTTTAAGGGCTAAGGGTTTATCCATTGTTTTCTTCCTGTGTGAGGTTTGGATGATTTCAACATTTTTCTGTTTGAGGGTTTGACTGCTTGAAGTCCTTCTGGTTCTGTTTACTTGGTGGCAAGAAATATTCCTTCATCCAATGGCAAAGAGATCCAACCTATAAGGTGGATCTATGAACTGAACCTTTGTCTGAGCATACACAAATGGTTCTACATTTCTTGTGGTTGCTGTGACTTCTTCAGAGGTAAGTTTTCAGTACTAGGTAAGTTGTCTACTCAGATCTGAATGTTGTTTTGATTTTTGTACTGTATAATTCATCTAGATCTAATCATTAGTCTAGACTCTAGACAACTACTAGATCTGATCTATATTTTGAGCTACAATTGTCTCCTAGTTTGTCTAACTGTTTATTATCAGATTGCTTTAGATCTACAGATCTATAAAGGGTTCTAGTTCAGCATTATAGATCCATATTTCTGTTTACTCTATTCTGATCAGTTCACTGTCAAATTAGCAGAGTTCATGCTTATTAGATCTGAGTTTTGTTTCTGATCTTCAGATCTAACTTTCACTAAGTTTATTGCTGTCTCTCTTAGATCTGTATAAGTTTCTTTCAGCATTAAAGATCAGATCTATTCTAATCCATTTAGATCTGGGCACACTTGGTGTTTTCTCCATTCAAGTAGTGTAGACTTGTTTCATTGATATAAGTTTTAGTTAAAAATTAAAAAGATACTTCTGTCCTGCTTTACTACCCAAATTCTAACAAGTGTAACCCTCACCTTCCATGATAAGAAATTTGAGGCACCATCCAATCTATCCTCAAACCTGAGGCTAGTTGATGCCATCTCTGAGATCTACTGCACAAACTCCCAAATCTGAAAATGAAACTTTGAAACCCCCTCACTGCTGGTCCTTCTTCCCTGCAGTTGATTTAACACTACAAATTCTAGAGAATCTAAATCAGAGAAATAAGCTCTAATACCATGTGAAAATTCCCAAGCCCTAAGTGACTAAAGTCCTTATGATCTCAATCAAACAAGTAGATTGCTTAATTTAATTATTGCAAAAATAAATTTCAGGCTATAGCATTATCACACAATAGCTAGAAATCAAATAGCGGAAGCATAAAACTTAATTTCACACAACACAAGTAATAACTCCTTCCATAACTGATTTTTGTTCCTTCGAAAAACTTACAAGGAAACCTTCACAAGCTGCCCAAAAACAGCACTGCACAGATTCCAAAAAACACCTCAAACTAAGCGGAACAACCTGCTAGGAAAGTACGGGCTGTTGTACGGCTGTACGGACACCAATACAATTATGTCCATACTACTACACGTATCCATACAGTACTGTCCATACGATTGTACGGAATTGTTCTCCACGCTGTACAGGACTGCGTGCTGCCGGAATCTGACTACCTGCTCTCTTTCCCTCTCTGTCACACAACCTGCTCAACTGCTCATGTGTTCTCTTGTGTGTGTGAACTCTCTATCTTGACCTATCTTTATAGTTTTAGTTCAGACCAAAACCCTAATCTATTACTGAGATTACTCCTAATCTAAGTCATGCATGCATGAAATACACTTTTTAGACTCAACTATTAAAAATAAGACTTTCACTTTTTAACTAAAGTGAATTACAAAATAGATTTTACTTTTCGAAAATAGAATTGCTTTTTGAAAACATCTCAAACTACTTCTCGCACGTTCACATGGAACTTGTGCCGAAGTTCCTGTCCAAGCTATAATTCTCAACATAAAGAAAGCTGATATGTTGGTTGTCATGTGTCTAAAAAATAAATAATTATGTAAAAGGTTCTAGGCTCTGGGCTTTGTGCTCATGGTGGCTGCTTTTAGAAGCCCACATTTTTTTGCATGAAATGCCCTGTAAATATCACTATATTAGTAGTTAAATAGAAGCACTTCATTCAAAACAAATAATTGAATAAATAAATTAGCATAGATCCATCTTAATCCTTAATAGATCAAGGGTTGAGATTTATCTATGCCAGTTTATCTTCTGTCCAGATTATCATTCATATTGGGTAATAATAAGCATTTACTTCAAGGACTGTGTATCAATTATATCTCTCAATATTCTAAATTTCCCACAAATGAAACAAACATGCAATGCATTGTTTGCTTAGTTCACTACAAAAACTTGTGAAAATTGGTCCAAGCCCAGCTAATGTACTCTTCAAAAAGACCTAACCTGTCAACAGACATCCAACTATCTATGCTACAGCCAACAATCCTTGAGGTGCCACTGAAGTGGACACCATCCCCCTCTTATACCTGTGGCAATACTCCATCTTCCCACAGATTTACTTGTTTCTTTTGTCTGTACTCTCTTACAAGTACTATTCAAATGGAAACAGCTTACTAAAATATCTTTTCAGAATGGTATCATTATGATATAAATACAATTTTACAAACCCACCTGAATTTGTCCAGCATCATAAGATTTTGCAGCAGGTGAATCAGATGAAGGTTCTGTCGAAACAGCTGATGACGTAAAAGCCCGGATCGTGGTAGAATATCTTGCAGGTATGACATTTGTAATCCTTCTGAACGTGCATGCTCTTCTGCACAGAAAATCACCATGTGAAAAACAACAATAAACAGCCATACACATAAAATATACACCTATCCGAACCTGATCTAGCTGCGGTCAGGTTTTTATTATGTTGCAAGAAATTTGAAGATTGAATTTCCTTTGTTAATGATATTTAAGAGGGGAGTCAGAAATCAATTTATAAAATCTAGCAGTATTTCTCTACTTAAATAGAACAATAAGCAGATTACAGAACTAAAGCAATTCATGATAGAAAATAGATTCCAGCATGGCAAGAAAGAAAGTCAATGGCATTGATAGATGCTCAAGCTAGGCTCTGTATTACTTTCAGGCATAGTTCCCAAAATAAATAAAAATTGAATATTCATTTGACACAACTTTTGTAAAGCGTTTTTTTTAAAAAGGGGGTAAACAATGACATCGGAATCTCGGTTTTTTCATGCAATTCAGGCATAAATAAGCAAAATGGCTTGCAAGGAGGAGCAATCAATGGCCATTGTTCATTGGCCTGCCATTAGAACAAAAAATGTCATCTTAATTCAGACAGGACTGAGTTTGTAAAATCCAGCTGATATTTTGGTTGGCGGACTGACTTTAGTAACTAGGGGATAAACCTTTCACCTTCAGGCCTAAACAATATGTTATTGTATAAATTTAGTAAATGAGAATTTTATTAAACGGCTCTTATTATAACTGTTTTAATAGCAACATCGGTGTATAAGCCTCACTCCATTTTCTTCTCTAAATATTTGAACGATGAGAAGGAGCCTTCCAGTTTTAAACAAAGGGTCCCGCACCCCCAGGAAAGGGTGACACCTGGCAAAACGTTTCGCCCCCCCTTTTTGCGAAACTCCACGAAACGCACAGAAAAACGTTTTTCCAGTGTGGGGGGTGCATTTCACAAAAAGATGGGCTTGTGGGAGTCCCCTCCTAAAAAACAGGATGTCTAGATGCCCCCCGCCAATTTTTTAAGAAAAAACATAAAATCTACAAAGCTACAGCCATTTAGCAGTGCTTTCTTATATCTAGCAGCATGGAGGTAGGGTCAAATCACTGTTGTTTTTTAATTTCTTGGCAGATTATTTTTGTTTTTATTTCATGTTTATCATTTACAGCGTTTAAACTTAGAGATGGAGCCCCATATGCTAGGGACCCTGACATCCCCCCATCCCCCATGACATTCCTTGAAATATGGGGGCTGTCTCGACTCTCCACACATCCCAAAGTCCGTTTCCCCGCTCCCCCATTCCCACATCCCAGAAACTTGGTGGAACATAGGTTATAAGCTGTCGTGGCAATGTAAAATCCAAAACTAAGTCCCAATGATAGTTTAAAAGAATAATCTTGTCACCAAGTGCAAACTAAGAACTAATGATTAAAGGCCCATGCATTGCTGAAAGTGAAGGTGAGGTGAATCCAAAGCATCAAACAGAACCATATAGAGTATTATATAAATGTGATTAAAAGTCAAGAGTTATGTTCTAGGGTTTTAGACAATGTTCCACCAAGTTTCCGAGACCAGGGGGAGGAGGGGGGCAGGAAGAACGAGGAAACACGTCCAGGGGATATGTGGAGACACCCCTCAAATTTTAGGAAACATCGTGGTCCCTGACATAGGGGAGCCCATCCGAAATTCTTTTAAAAATATATATATAGAGAGAGAGAGAGAGATGGGAAACAATGACAAGTCACAAACATGAACAATGAAATAAATATCCACATTTGTTTGTGTTTTTATCTTTTTGTTTAAAAAAAAGGGAATTTTTTTAAGGCCCGAGAGTCCCCCTTCTCAGGGGGGAATGCCCAGAAGTCCCCCACAAAAGGGACATGCCCCCCCCTGCTTCCCCCAAGTTTCCCCAAAAGGGGGATGTGGGGAAACGCCCCCCACTAAGTTGCCCCGTCATAGAAACAAGGGAAGCATGGGGGACACACCCCCACCCGGGGGAAAGTGTCCTCTTGTAACACTGTTTTTAGATGACAAAAATAACTGAAAGACTTTACACCTTATATTGAATACATTTTCATGTCAATTTAACTAGTTGTAGCAGACAGTTCAATGCTCAGACATCTCAAATTCATGTCAACCTAATAATAATTACCCAGCATGTATTGCACTTCAAAAGCTGCAACTTTATCTGAATGCAACATAGCCCATGCTTTCTCATATGTGAACATGATCTTACTTCGAAAGAACTGAACCATAATCAATAACTGCTACTACACACCTTTTGCTACAAAAAAAGAACAGTTGAACCTACTTTTGTACTATGTTCTTTCCGTTTGTTGTTTTGCAGTAATCATGAATCATGACTGATTATTAGATCTCTAGTAATAACTTATTTGTCCTAATACTTGATCTGTTACTCTCACTGGTATGTTTTGACCAACTCAATTATGGTTAAACATGACAGTACACAGGCTAAGGTAGCCTAGCATGTTTAGCAAACTTCTGATTTAGTCAAGAGGGGTTTTCATGGAGATAGCCTTATATGAGTTCTCAAACTATCCACATAACGAATAATCTGATATAATTCTGGAATATTTGGCAATCTAGCCCAAATAGTTTCCATTTTATAAGTTTATTCTTTTACCATCCATAACTAGCTCATGTAAATCTGCTGATTAAATGCTTCTTGCTTGTCATTTTCAGGACCAAATCGTTCTATTAATTGTTTTTATAATTCAAAGTTCAAACCAAGAAGTTAGGGAAGGTCGTGCTTTTGTTTCCTACATCATGCCTTAGCCACTCTTAAAAGTTAAAAAAGAAATTCATTAGAGGTAATTCTTCCCCTTTCCTTTATCTCACACACATCAAAATAAGTGCCCATGATGCACACCCCAAGACATAAAAAGAGCTCTTGACCCTTTTCATTCATTCTCAGCAAAATCAATTTTCTTAAGACAGCTGAACCTTCTTCGCAGATCAACGAAACACGACCTGTCCAGTTCTACATAGAATTGGCAGTTTGACTCAACCACTTTCTAAAACTGGGTCAAATTATAATGGAACTGGCCAGAACAGATATGACCCATCAAACACAAGCCAGAACCAATCAGACCTGGCAAGGTCTAACCAGGTCAACTCACCCATATGCTTATATAAACTCAGAAACATTTTTTGCTTGCTTTCCAGAGATTATTCAGACCTTCCTGGAGTGATTTTCACAATGATTCTTATGCACACTAAGACCATATTTGGCACAGCTAGGGCACACCAACAAAAACATAACTCGGCAACTTATTTACCATTTTAGGGTTCATAACTTCATACTCTTTAGTACTTGAGCAGAATTTCACAGTGACAGCTAGATAAGATAATAAGATAAGAATGTCCGGCTAATGACCACAAAAGTAGGTCAAAGGGACTGCTGAGTACAATGATGCCATTACAAAGCAGAAGTACCGAAAGGTCTCCTATAAAGGCAAGATGCAGAAAGTAAAATGAAAATAAAATGAACACAGTGACAGCTAGCCGCACAATTTTGAGATTATTTTCTGAGCAGATTTTCTGGCAGATATGGCACAGCTTAGGGTTGATGTCAATGCTTGCTGGCGCTGGTTTCCAAGGACGAGTGAGGGGACAGAGATGCAGGCTCCTAATCAAAGTCATCAATCTCTGTGAAAGCGCCAATGCACTGGCATATGACATCCTCTGGGAGTGACTGAGGCTAGGAGGGCCAGGTTGTATGATCAAGAGGGGGGCACAAGAGCGAGCAAGCCCAAATCTTCTAAGATCCAAGGCAGTGGAGAAGAAACTCTTAACTTTAAGCCTAGCTACTCGAGTGACCCTGAGTGGTGGTGAGTTGGGCAGGGGGAGCTCAAATCTGGGACCTCTTCGCATTGAATTGTCTACTGGACTGGTGGTGTACGCTTTGTGTCCTAGAGCAGCATCTCCTCATGGGTCTCAAGGAGGGAGCCGAGAGATAATGCAAGGTCGCACTGATCTGGGATTTGAGGTCTCATGAATCATTGCCCTAGATCTAATATAGAGAAAACCCTAAACGCAAGATGTGTTTTGAGAATGGATTGGAAATTGTAATACCACTCATTTCCAAATCATGGCATTGTCTAAATTTGGTATCTAACATTTCAATCATTGTGCATTGCAGTGACATCCCTGCTACCCCACGACTTGTAGGGGTGATGACTAGAGGATAGATGCACTTGTGATTTTGATCACAACCAGCAGTTCCACAAATGAGATCTATGGATTATCCATGGATGTTTTCCAGAGACATTTCTAGCATTTGCTCAACTGACCTTCATGATGTCAAGTGTTTGGTGGAGATTGTACCAGATAGTGTTGTACCTTATGCTCTTCCTCTCACACATGATGATGTTGCTTCTTAGATGAGGGTCATGACCCATGGTGATAATTGGTGTATTCTATAATAGCTCATAACACTCTAAATCGTTGTCTCTTACTAGGTTGTTCCATGGTGTGTTCATAATTTACCTCTAGATAAGTGTGTCAGCTTATGAGTCAAGTTGTACTACTAGTGAACTAGGTAGGTGTTTCATATTATTCCCTTCATTCTCCCTGGGCATTTTTCACACCCCATCATTTCATCACCATTTTCATGCATTTTCATCATTTCCCCTTTCATTATTGACTTATCATATGTCATGTGGCAAGGTCTAAAATACAAAGAAAAGTACCATCTATGAAAACATCCAAATCAAATCAAAGACCTAAAAATGCTTGAGGAAGAAGCAACTAAAGTCATATTATTATACGCATGAACCATGCCACCTTGCAAAAAATCCTCATTCCCTAAGTTCCATTCTCAAATTTAAAAAAAAAATGAAAGGGACTAAGAAAATAAATAAAAAAGAAGGGAATACAAAAAACAAGACTCAAGGAATGGAACTCAATGCTAAGCACTCCCTCTAAATGTACACATGTGGAAACAAATAATGATAACCCCTAGCTCTTGAAAGCTAAGGGTAAGACCTCTTATTCACTCATCCTAAATGACTATGAGGGTCAACGCATGAAAACACCTTTTACCTAGTACCACATTCACCATATCACTTACACTTAACTTAGAGTCTTGGGAAATGCATCTTGTCTTAGTGGTTTTCACATGTAATTAAGGTTAATGATGTCCAACTCCACACCATGGTCAAGTTAAGAAGGGGATAAAAATTAAAAGAGTTATTGAGCTATTAGAAAATGTCACTTGGTGGAGGCTTACGTCACCCTTCTTGACGAGTCGTCCACCCTTTTGATAAGGTCGTTAGCATCTTGCTTGGACATGGAGTTTGTTTTGGACCCTTTACTTCTTGGAGGTGAACGTTGGCACAGGCTAAGGAGTTGGTTGCACCTTGGAGACCTCACCTGTGGAACATTGGAGCATTTTGAGGGAAGTTGTCCACCTCTTGGAGCCACACATGCCACCATTGGATGCCTTGCATGCTAGTCATTTCATCTTTTGAGGGGTCGACCTTGTTTGATACTAAGTTGCACGAAACGAGGAAACGTTTCCAAGTTTCCGAAACTGGGACGATACGAAACAGGCCCCCAAAAAATGGAAACGTCGGGTGAAACACCGAGGGAAACGTCGTATATAAAAAAATTATATATATATATATATATATATATATGTTTTTTTGCATCATTATTGCATTTTTTTTGCATCATTATGTTTTTCTTACAATATAATGTTCTATTTTTTTAAAATATATATAATTCATTGTTTGGGGGGCCCATGACCCCCTTTTTTTTCTTATTTTGCCTCAAAGATGCCCGAAACACCGATTGTACAGACCAATAAGGCCGAGAAACGTCGTTGGGCATACCATACGACGTTTCCAAATCGGGAAATGTCATACGGTACGATCGGCGGCGTTTCCCGACCGTATTGTACCCGTACTAGCGTTTCATTTCGTTTCGGGGGGGAAATGGTGGGGGGGGGGGTACCGTTTCCTGCAACTTAGGTTTGATAAAGGTTGTTAGGCCTCACTCCTTGACTAGAGGCTATACGTTGTTGCCTTTTGACCTAGCCTTCTCTTATCTTGATGGAGACGTCCTCCTCCCATGGAGTCTTTTGTACATGTGCCATACCCACTTCACTTTTTTATGCATTGTTGACCTTATCCTCCTTAGGTAGTTAGAGGATAAAGGTTTTTTATGGATTCCAAGGCTAGATCTAGGATTTTATCATTGTTCTATAGAAGAGGTTTTGGGTTTTCTTCTCTATATAAGAGAAGCTCCTCTCATTGTAAATTTTGCTAGAAACTTGTGGAGAATACACTCTTGAACACTTGTCTAGTTGCTATTGTTATGGTTATGGATGGTTGATTGGAGCACTCAAAAGGAATACTTTCTTGTGTAGATGTTTGATTGATGGATGAAGTTTCAAATGCATGATCTTGAGTTAATTTTCAGGTAACCTTTTTTCTCTAAAATTTTGTGGTAGTTGTTATTGTAATAGTTAAGTGTGATCATATTTCTCAATGCATGGTTGTATGCCCTCTTAGCTCTTGCATAGTATATCCCCTCTCAAGGTTTGTGAAGATCTCTAATTCAGGATTTTCCTTTGTTATTTCTAAAATCGATTAATCCACTACAAGATTGCTAGGGTTTGAACCCTTCAGCCCTATCCATCTTTTAGTCTACCTTAAGCTTTCATAAAGAGCCTTAGTTGACCCCATATGCCCGCTAGGCACTAGTCACTTCTTCTAACCAAACAAATTTACATTTGTTTTTGTTTTATGTAGATCTGAAATTTTATGCTTGTTTACACTTTGAATTCAGCCATAGAAACCCAAGGTTGCATGGTAGATTGCCTTAATCTTAAGCTAGAAATTACCACTTTGTGGAAATCTACCTTGCCGTCCCAAAAATATACATTTAAATAGGGTGAGTTAAATCCTTTTACAAGGTGTTTGTTGAATGTACTTTTCAGACTTAGTAAGTGACTGAAATTATTCAGATTTACAAGCGTTTTAGCCTTAGATTCACCTATTTTTCAGATCTGGAATTTAAGGGGATTAATAAACATAATAAATACCTCACAAATCCTAATTCTACTTAACAAAACACAAAAGAAAAAAATCAGATCTGAACTTAGCCATTGAGAATTAACTTGATTAACAACCAGAAATCATGCATAGTTGACTCAAGAATTAGTAACCTAAGCCATCTTAGATTTCTTATATTAGGGAACCTAGTTACTATTAGGGAAGCCCTCCTTGTGTTGGATTACCCAACCTAAAGAGAGGGAAGTAGTTGTTGAGGTGACAGTCACAGCTCTTCCGAGTAACACTTGAGCTTAGGAGCTGGTGAAGGTTTTGCACAAAGGGGTGTAAGTTTAGGTGATAACAATCCCAATCTTCAAAAATGAGAGCTCAAGGCCAAGGCCAAGGCCCCATTGAGAAAAGGGATGTATTACTTTGAATGCACAAATTATTTCTTAGGTTGTCCATATTGTTAGAATATAACACACAAATATAAAGTATATTTGAGTGTTACATGCAAGTCATGTTATTGAGTGTTGCTTGATCAATGTTATATTATAGAGTTAGGTTAGGAGTTAGGTGGCTTAGCCACCTTAACCAATCTAAAGGTGCTATACATAAATGGTATGAAAGGGTGGTACTTGCGAATTATGGATAGTCCATCTTAGGCTCCCAAGTATGTACTTGCTGCAGCATATCATTAATTTATGAGACATTTATATTCTCTCCGGAGTCCAATCATATGTGTTTATTATTTTGTGTGCACCCATATGTGAAATTTAACATTGTATCATCTATTATTCTCTCCATATTGTTGTGTTTTTGTGTGCATGCACCCATGTATGATATTTCACATGGAATCAGAGGAATAGCAGTCCTGGCACCTGTAAAGACAAAGCAAACAAGGACACAATATATGTAGAACTTGTTAACACTAAAATTTGCTTTATTTCTTCAGACTGGCATCAAAGACACCACAATCCAGTTCAGTTTTGCAGGAAGATTCTCGACTTGCAAGAAAAACAAGTACATGATAATTCAGATTTGGTTTGATGGGGTTTGCTTGACCAGCAAGCAAGGTGATTTTCAGTGTGATTGTGGGTCCAATCTTGGAGGGAAAAGTACCATGAATGAGGAGATTGATGGTAAGGCGTCATGGAGGAGACATTTCACATATTTACAGTCATATATACCAGCAATTACATGTGTACTTTCCCAGCTCTTAGGACATGGCGGTTCAAAGATTTAAGAAGGATTAATGAGCCAGCAAGATGATTACGAATTCTATGGGTGATTTATCACTTATCACGTCTGATTGGATGATTGGATGATGATTTATGGGGTTTAATGGCTCACAGGTTATATATTGATGACTGGGTATGAAGAACGTAGTAGCAGACTTTGAGTACCATCTCAGCTTACTTGCGTACCTGGCTTGAGTAGTTGTTCTTTACCTCAAGAGACCTATACATGGAAGATTTTATGTGTTCTTCTTGGGGTTTGTTCTTGCTGCTTGGCGTACTGATCTGGAGCACCTTCCTGAACCTATGCCCCCCTCATTTTGTGAAGGATACAACATGTGGACCTAAAGTGCCTTCTTTGAGATGGTAACTATGCATTTAAGACAGTCAAAAGCACCTTTCTTAGAGACTTTTATCATAATTCGTGTGCTGCTTACCTTAGGCGCTGTTTCAAGGAGCATATCACCAGTAGGTCTAATGATCATGTCCAAGAGCTGCATCTTCGACGAAATGTCCTGAAACTGTAGCTGAAAACACTGCCTCTCGAGCAAGGAAAGTGAACCACAGCCCTTATTGATTCATGCCACAAACTAAACCATGGGCCTGAAAACTGCACCCCCAAATATGTGTAGGTCGGGGTGATCTGAATCTCATTCCCTCGAAAGAAGAAGTGGTAATCTAATAAGGAGTTCTTGGGCACATTGCAGATCATGACATTAGCTTTATTAAGGTTTACAGCCAACTGTCTGAGATCACAGAAACTGGAAAGCGCATCAATCTACCATTGAAGCCCCTCAAGGGAGGAGGCTAAGAGGATCATGTCAATGGCAAATAAGAGCAAATAAATCAGGAGATGATGTAGAAGACCATCCCCCTCATGTATGTGCTATGTGAGAAAAAGACTCCAACTTATCAATGTAGCTACCAAAGAGGGTCGGAGAGAGAGGGAAACCTTGTTTGACTCCTATGATGCTCTGAATAAAATCCAAGAGACTACTTAGGCCAAGAGTAGTGTCCACACTACCTTGGATTTGGCCTGAGTTAGTGTCCACACCTTCTTAGGATAGTTTCAACTTTCAGATCGCATGTGTTGACGATTTGCAAGCAATTGACTTTTGTTACCAGCTGTTACTGTTGTTTTTCCTTTCATTGTTGATGCTAGAATCTGCTATCAAGTCCAATAGTATGGAATCTACTATTGCTGGTACAAATATTAAGATTGTTTGTTTTGTGTTGTTGCTGCTGTTAACACTTCCAATTTCCAGGTTCTTCTTTTTCATATATAGAGAGAGATCAGATTCCACGTTTTGGAACACAACATCAATAGCAAACATTTGACATTAAATCTCAACAAGTAAATTACCCACTTTAAGAATACAAGAATATTTAAGAATTAGCTTACAAGACTACTAGTGTGATAACCTAATACTTATACCCTACACAATGCAAAAAACGTTAACAAGCAAGCTATTGTTTAGAAACATTCTAAACAAGTGGTCAAAACCCTAAAAAGGTTTGACTCACTGAATGATCACATGGCATTGAATACAGACAATCCCTCCATTTTTTTACCATGGATACCACCCATGAGCATATGTACATGGTTACCAACACAGATGCCTGAAAACTGCCAACAAATCGCAACCTTGTTTACTAACCACATCCAATACAAAAACTCCACCAACTTAGACCTTGCAAAACCATCCCTTGGCAATGCAAGGTAGCGCCTAACAATGCAAACATGTTATGACCCTAATCCCTATATTTGGGATTAAATAGTGTATTTCGTATCATCCAAGACTAAGACTACGATTATACATTTATACAAAAATTTGCTTGAGAACTCGTAATGAAGCTCTCTCAAAATTGTTGGTCATTTGTGTGCAATTAATTAATGCTAGATAGTGCGCTATAAGGCACATAAGTGACACGGCTTCTTAAAAAGGGCTAATTTTTTCACACATAGAAAATAGGGTGAGTCTCCCAAAGTTTAGCTTAAATTATAAAGTGAATATTAATATTTATTTATATTAAGCATGTAAATTATTGGCAAATCTTTTTATGCAATTTCCCAGCCACATTCCATTGTTGATCATCTTCAACCATGATATCTTGAAACTTGAAAGCCATGAAATTCTTTGCCCTCTTTAATCCATAAAAGTCATCATTCCTTAAATTAATATTTCCTCATTCAATCTAGGTTGTGTTGAAAGTATTGAATGGATCTTTTATAAAATTGGTGTTTGTTTTATTGTATTAGAAAAGAAAATAAATAAGCAGATGAAGGAGGAATTTGATGATAAAAATCCTCAACTTGCATCGCTGAGAAGTATATTCCAATGTTGATGCAAAACCGCTATACCACAAGTAAACATTCTTGAACCTATTTCTTTTGGTAATGAATAACCTTAAACCCACTATAAGTGAATCATACATACTACATAAATATGCAATTCTTGAACTTATTTTTATCAAAGATGAAGAACACATTATAGCCACGGTAACCAAGGAAGACGGACATGAGAGCTCACTAGAATCTACTACATGGAGTTGGACTTACTCATCTAAAATAAGTCAACGAGAATTCCTTTTATTTCCCAAAATAGGGGTATAGTTTTCCCAAGGATTGATTATTATAGTTGATGAAAACATCAAGCATTTTGCCTGGAAACTTTTTAATATGGTTAAAAGATCGTAATAAGATTTTTATATCGAAATTGGTGGATTGCCTATAAATTCATCGTTTGGATAGTTTGATAACCAAATTTTCAAATGTCTATCAGCCTGCGTGAAGATGGAAAAAAAATTAATTATATTCAGCCGACTTACATTAAAAGAAAATAAATGTCAGCTGTCGGAGAAATCCATATTAGCAAGATTTAAATCTGAATACAAATTCAAATACAATTTGGTGCAGAAAAAGTACATAACAAAAAAAGCCAATACAGCTCCAAAACAGAAGTATACATCTGATATATACGAAAATATGCATTTTGTTCCAAAATTTAGAAGAATTTCTGCATTAAGAACGTACATTAAATCACAAAAAGTAATATAGAGTTTTTTAGGTTTTCTAAAATGTTTTTTAGAATAGTTTTATTGGGGTTTATGAGTGGACGAGTATCAAAGACATGCGATATTTTATCAAAAACATTCAAAAGCAAATGCACAGTATCAAAGACATGAAGCATATTCTCAAAGGCATTCAAAGGTAAATTCACCGTACTGTATCCATCTTGTACAGAAAATTCACTGAATTTCGTACTACTGCCGAATTCCCGTATAGGTCAATACGGCCAAGTCTTGCTACTTTGGAGAGAAATCTATGTTTTTCAGGTCTCGGAGTAGACCCTCAAATGCGAAGTTGGTATCAATGATTTTACAAGTTTGACACATGTTTCCTCTACATTGAAGAATGGTACTCCTTGAGACTCCTAAGAAATATAGTTTGCTCAGTTCTCCTATTCTCGTCATTTTTTTGTAAGAAAGACATAACTCTTTCAGTGGTGACTCACGCGTGAGTTAGTGGTCACGAGTTCGACTCTTTCCAAAGTCTAGCGACTTTAATGGAAGACTTTACACAGCCCATTGAGCTGAACTTATTATGGCTTTGGTTCTGTAAAAAAGTAGTCAAAGACCAGAAGAAACACAAAAAACGGCTTGCAGAACACTCAGTCCAGCAATCCACAGAGAATAAATCATACATGAAACAGGTTTCAGAAATATACTCAAGGTCTCCATAAAATAATATACATACAGAGTTGCCAGCTTGCAAATTTCAATGTATATTTGTAGCTGACAGTGCATAAAGAAAGCACTTACTATCTGGTTCTGTGGTGTTTTTAAAGGCAAAATAGCTACCTGGTTGGGATGGAAGACTGTGAAACATTTGCCACGAAAGAAATGAGTCGAATGTGAGGCGCCCTGAACCTGGTGTTGCTGCTACAGAGAGAGCGGGAGGCAGTAAGGAGGCGTAGAGATGTAGTAGGAGGAAGCTTTATCATCGCCATTGCCATTGCCATTGGGGATGGTATTGTTGTTGCAAGGCGGGTGCTCTGCCTACAGAATACAATGTTCTTCTGCCATGAAGCTTAAATTCAAGCACGCTGTGCTTTTTAAAAATATGGACTAAGAGCCTTGCCTTACCCTAGATTATTAGAATAATTATTATTATAATACAATAAATTTGAACAATGGTTTTTGATCTAGATACATAATTACAACAAGTTTAAAATATAATATTAAAATTGTTAGTCGTTATAAGTATCAAAACACATAATACGTAGAATATATCATTTTAAAGGTAAATTCGTTCTATATGAAAATAAAAATGTGTTGAAAGTTTAATTAAGTTGATAATAAATTTGTATTAATTTATCACTAAACTAGTTGATAATAAATTTGTATTGATTTATCACTAAACCACAAGTCAATTAAATAATTATATTTCAAATTTTTAATATGTTATTTTTTTATTAATTAATATATTCATAATTTGTAACATTTTAAAAGTTTTTAAATAAAATATATATTAAAATTTGTCAATAATTCAATTTAGTTTAAGTTAAGATTAAATTTACTTAGATGGGAGGAGTTTGGCATGCATACCCTCGTGTGTTGATGTAATGAAACAAAGGAGAAGGAAAAGAACGGAGCCTATCAAGTTAGTTTGTTTGCCTTGCAATTCTGGGAATGATTTTGGGATGGTGACAGTTTCATGTGCCATCGTGGAAAAGATTAGGTCTTCATTTTTTATAGCTCTTTTTGATTACATATTCATAAGGTTGGGGGTAGCATAAGAGGCTTAAGGAAGCAGCGAAGGCGATGGTCTCCTTCCCAAGCTTGACTCCCATGGTGCAACTCTAAATTTGTTGGCCAATATTTCGACTTTACACATCATGCTTTATGTTTCAATCCTTCCTAGTTTTAATGCTCAAGCTTCCTTTATGCAACAAGTTGAATCTTTAAGTCTAAGACTAGTTACTCGTGAGAGCTGGGCGAACTCAATGTGGGTCTTCATTCCCCTGTCTCTAGAATCTAGCTTGCCCTATGGCCCTTCTCTCTGTTACACCCCCTAGACTTGGCCTTTTGTGGCCTCCATTCTTCGATACCCCTGTCACTCGTGGCCTTGGTCATCTGTGGTCGAGGTCCTTTGACATCATTCAACTTAATTTAATACCATGTTCTCATCAAATATGGATTTTATGGTTCTCTTCTTCGAACCCTTTTAATGTTCAACACCCCCAAGACTCAATCACCCTTACTTTGTCCCTCACAATCAACCCTTTATATTTCTTGTCAACTGCAAGCTCCCTCCAATGAAGACTAATGGTAAAGAGATGGCCTTGAATCAAGCAAGTGTGGGTATAACAAAGATTCTTCCTCCTCTATTAAGCACTCCCATTCCYAGCAAGTACCCCAACGCATCACTAGAGGCCAATTTGAAGCCATGAGAGTGTTAAGAATTTCTATTGCAGATTATATGTGGAAACCAAAGCCAAGGTTGCCATTATGGAGCAAGAAATCAAGGAAAAAAAAAAAAAAAAACTTTCTAAGGGTCAGCTATTGGAAGAATTCGAGAAGTGGGTACCAAACACCGGATTTTCTAGAGCAAAGGACACCAAAAATTTCAATCTCTTTGAGCTCTATTGGTCGAACAAGGCCTTTATTGCTTAGGTGGTGGAGGAGAAAGGCACCCAACAACAAGCCATTTTGCATAGGTTGATTGTGTTTGGCAAGAAATATGACGTCATGAGTAGAGTGGTTTATAATATTCAAATTACAATCAATGACCATACAGATGCCCAGGACAACTCATTGGAAGAAGATGACCAAGTCCCAACATTAGTAGGTACTCTTTCCAATCCCATTCTGCTAGATGATGACACAAGACTCAAATGGACATGATCTACTGGCAAAATCATGGACCTAGTCCATAGGGCTAACCACCTATGTTTATCTCTAACAAAAGCACAAGGGGCATCAGTAGTCCCCTTAAACACATGGTATATGTTTCATTTTCTATTATCAATAAGATAGTTCAAGTTGAATACAGGCTCCTAGTTATTCTGAAATACCGTAAAAAAAAATTGAAGCAAAAACAATAATATTTTTGAACTATTCTGGTCCTAGTTTTCTAGGTGGCAAGCCAGAGGTAGTGTTTTTTTAATTTTATTTTGTAACATATTAACTCTAATAATATCTAGCTTAAAAAAAAATAAGAATAATTTCTCACTCATCTACAACTAAACTACAACTCAATCAAATAATTATAATTCAAAACTTTTAATGATCTTTTAATTGTGTTAATCAATACCATATTAAATTAGTTATCACTCACATTAAGAGACACTAAAATTGTTATTATTCTCATTAAAAATGCTAAATTACCTTTTTACCATGAAAATATTCTAATTAGCATAAATAATGTTAATAAACCTCTACATAGGAACCTTAGTTTACCACAATTTGTTTCCCGTAAAAAAATGTACTTTCCATTTAGGTACAATACTCGGGCACATTGTGTTGACATCAAAAAGCAGCTTTAGGCATGCTCACTATAGTATTTGAAAACAAGCGTGAAAGGCTTGCAAGTTCCTTAGCAAATAAAGCGAAGACTTGGGCCTCTATAGGCCAATTACATTCCCAAAAAGAGACATTCTACTACAAAAAGCTTAAACAAGAAACTTGAACATAAATCAAACTTGAACATAAATCAGAGAACAGATTACATTTCCATAAAGGCACATTCTCTTTTAGAGATCAATTCTCCATCACAGAATTCTTCTAAAACTAATTAATTATCTTCCGGTTGCAGTGCATCTTTTGAAAGAGAATCAACAAAAGTATTTTAACTCTCTGAAGACATGAGTGAAACTAAGTTGTTAGAATAGATCTGAAATAGTTTTCAACTAATGGGTGATTTGCTATAAACCCAAAACCCAAATTGATTACCTGTATTTCATCGTTCATCTAATCAATGGCCAATTTCAAATCTCCATATACCTTAAGATCATGCAAGTTCATGTCGACTGCAAATTTGAGAAGGAAAAACAAAGCATTAAATTTGCCCTGGTTGTTAGATCTCTCGCCCAGATTTGCTTTGCCAAAAACATAATGAACATATGAGAAATATAAAACGAAGCCCAAACCACATGTTCTGCTCGGGCCCTAGAAGGCACCATCAAAAAATCCCCAAGGAACAATTTTGTTGATTACAACCTCACCAACCATTCGAGGATTTTTTATAAGTTGAGTAGGCTTATAACAAGAGAGTGGAGCCAAAGCTTGATTAGATATCTTAAAAGATGGGTAGCATTTATCCTCAAAGATATGGGAATTCCAAGCCAACCAGACCCCCCATGCAACTAGAATTGGAATAAATTTGAATTCCTTCAATGAAATTCAAACAAAGTACTCATGGAAGTTATTTATCAGTGTTCCCCTATCCCATAAGTGTTCCAAATGTGGTTGACACTCAATTTCATGCCAAACTTGATAGGTAAATGGATATTCCAAGAACACATGAAAAAATGTTTTTTCATTTCTTTTACATAGATAACAATAGCCTAGCACCATTTTGTTATGATGTTGCAATCTATCCCAGGTCATAACTCTTCCTTTTAGCACAAGCCAGAAAAACAAAATACCTTTCAAAGTACCCTTTATTTTCCACAACTTCTTGAACCACCATTGATTTGGATTATCACCCAGATTCCACAAGGCCTAGTATCCTAGTTTAGTCGAGTACTGACCCATAGAGTTGTTGTAGGACCAATCAATTTCATTCTTCAAATCCATTCATTTAATATGGGCCTCGTTGAGTTCAATCATGAGATGATTCCAAACTGCATCAATATTCAATTCCTCCACAGATAACCACCCTTGACTCAACCTTAGTTTACCACGATGTATAACAAAGAGATAGAAAGCTATGTTAAATATTATTTAAATTTTTCATAAATTAAATGAATTTTATTATTTAACAAATATTAAATAAAATAAAAAATACTTAATTATATTATGTTTAATATTTTAAAATAATAATAATTCTTTAATATATATATATATATATATTTAATAATGATGATGATGAAGATGATGATTAACATCCGTTGAGACCGATTGGTCTATTGGACCTTAAGAAGGTAAGAGATTACTTGGAATCCTTTAGAATTTTATTTTTGTGCTTGAAAAGCATTAAGAGAAGCATTCCAAGATCAATGATAGCTTTGTTGAGTTAATAGGTTAGGAAGGTTGGTAGTGTGACAAATCTTTGAAATTGAGATCTAATATGGGTATACATGGACATGCTAGGAGAAAGTGCTTTTCACCTTCAACCCTCTTAGTGTCACAAAGGTGACACACTCTTTCATCCTACCACGTTTTGGGAATTGACCAACACCTAATTTTACCATGGAGCTCAAGAGAATTGTTCATATTTTAGCAATGCTTATTTTTTTCTTTACACTCGTCAAAATAGAAAGATGTTTTTAATCTTCTAGATTAGGGTTGATTACATCCTTATAATATCTTGATTTATTTTTCCCTCTTTATTGCACCACATTTTCTCCTTAAATTTTGATGTAATAACATTTTTAATATTACCCTTATTCTACAATATGAAATATTCCTTTATTTATCGATGGTTTAGCCAAGACTGAGCATCCATATACCATCCCCACTTGAGCCAAAGGTGGTTTTGGTTGGAGTTTGAAGCAATTTTAGGAAGTCTCTTGTCTTCCATGTTGTTTAGCTTGTTCTTATACAATAGGTATATGGTCATATCCATGCTCTCAATGGGGGAAAGGCTTGCTTCTATGAGGAGGATAGGATAGGGTGTATTTCCTTTAATTTTGAGATTATAGGTTATAAAATTCTTTTGGATTTGTTCTATCTTTCTCCAAGACTCTCTAGACATACTGCATCCTCGAACTTCACATCCATATAGAACAACATGAGTAACGGGAGTCTCAAAGAGGACTTTTTTCTTATCCCACATCCAAATATCCGCTTATTTACAATTGTTTTCAAGCCCATAATAAGCTTTCCACCCTCCATTTATCCTTTTTCTCGATGCTATAATTCTAGTTGAGCTTGTGGTGAATATTGATTCCAAGGAATTTGTATGAAGGCACTTCCTCCAAGTTGTTGTTGTCATATATGAAAGTATCGTAGGTGATCTTATTGGATTTAATTATCAGGACTTTTGTTTTGTCGATATTAACAGTCATACCTATATTGGAGCAAAAATCCTTGAGGATTCTTATTTGCTTGCTAAGATTGTGGGGACTCCCTGCCATAAGAACTAACTTGCATGAGTTTATTTTAATGGAAATTAGTTGAGGAATCACAAAGGAAGTTAATTTTTTTTTTTTAAATAAGAGAGGGGAGAATCCTTCTATTCAATCCATGGAAAAGAGTACAAAGTAATACATTGATTTGCGGATGGGAAAAGACCCCCCAGAAAGAGAACAGGGGATCATTTGAAACTAGCCTATGCTAAAGGAGATCCAGATGAAACAATACAATAGAAGGAGAAGGACCGGATCATTGTGTTTGCCAATGAGGATCTTTTCTACCTTTTTTTTTGCGAACATCAATCCAACCGGAGGAGCTGGTAGGCTCAGCGGCCTTTACCACCAAAGCCAAATGGTCTGAGGAAGTGCCAAAATCTTGAGCTACTGAATTCGGTGGTGCTTCTTTGTCGCTGTCTGAGTTGTCTGATTCATGAGGTCGCTTTTGAGTCCCTGGGAGCGATGCTGAGATCATGTTTGTGTCAATTGTTTCCCCCTTATCGTGAGGTGGGTGCAAGGAGTTAGTTGCG
>ML776654.1:1090641-1117105 GCA_009831015.1 Picea engelmannii | reverse complement strand
AAGAGTTCTAATTAATCCTAAGGGTAGTCTAACTATAAGCAAACTAATATAATCTAACTAATTCTAACCTATCCCGGGAGAAAAACTAAATGAATTAGTACAACGAAAGTTAACACCATCAAAAACAAAAATAGTTCAAGTATTCTAATGATAAATGAAAACAACAATGCTGTAGATACATAGAAAAATAGTTGTACCATACATCCATAACATCATTTATGTATCCACAAGGAAACATACGACAACATAAGCACACAAAACAGAGTGCATAAATAGTTCATACAACAAAATCCTATCTACTTAGCTAGAAGATATTTGCATAAAGAATAGTCTCCAATACATCCATCAATATCACATATTTCTGAAATGTCTCCTCCTCTTTATTTTTTTTAACAGAAACGGGTATTTTATATATTTATCAAAACAAAACCATCATTACAAAAAGGAGATGATAGTGGCTCTATCATCTAATTTGTGTTGTGTTTACATTCATCCTTTCCAAAACCAGAGATGAGCGATACCTTCATGTTGCAAATGCTACATACTTGCCATGTATAAATGGCTACGAAACTGTGAAGAAAGACTTGATATTTACACTTCATAGAAACCTGGATTTAGAGTGTGAGGGACCAGCTTCGTCCTCCTGTGGCGTGTTATTTTCCTCTGCTTGGGCTGTGTCTCCTTGTTGTTGTGCTTGAGCTTCTCCTTCCTAGGCACGGTCGAAGAATCTGGGTGCCATTGGGACATCGTGATCATTGTTGGCCACCGAATGGAAGGTGGAATGGATCCAGGATTCATCAGTGCCAACCAGACGTGGAGAGTGTTGAAGATTGTCAGGCCGTTGGTTGAGCTCTTCAATCTGTCTCATGTTATGATTTAAGCCTCTCATGGCAATAGCTAATTCCTGGTTGTGCCTGAATTCCATTCTTTGCATTTGTTGTTGCATCTCGACCACGTTTTCCTGAATTGACTGGTTTTCTTCTTGCAGCTCTCTGTGCTAGGTGTCCGACCGGTCCTCTATTCGCCTGCACTCTTCCTGCAATTCCTGAAACTGCCCCCGTATGTCGTCCAGTGCGCAGGTTGGACAGGAGCAAGAGTCTTGACATCTGATAGTGCTTCGACTCATGGTAATACAATAATCGGGGGAGGCACAGGGAAAGGCCAGAGAAAGGCCAAAAGAAATGAAGTCTTGAATCCCAGAAGTGCGAGGGTGTTTAACGGAAGAGGGGAGCTATAGATGATGGCTGGATGGAGGCCTCCAGAAGCCGTTATAAACTAGAGTGCTCATGATTGCCCTTGAGCGAGGCAACAGAGATGACTAAAGCAGGGCCTGGGTTGCCGCGAGGTGAGGTACACAGACGGTTGTCCGAAGGAAGAGTTGAAGTGCCATGAAGTGAAGAAGGTTGAAGTAAGGGGAGGGGGGAGGTATGGGAGCGAGGGAGCGTGGCGTGGGAAGGATGGGGGGGGCACATGTTCGTGCATGCCAGAGAGAGTAGAGGACAGGATATGGAGGGTGGGGGGGATAGTGTCGAGTGTGTGGACGGGAGAGGGGAGTGTGACATGGGAGGCCGAGGCAGGTGGGGTCCAGGAAAGGCGAAAATGTGAGTGGGGAGGGGGAAAGAGTGACATGGGAGAAGAGACTTGTTTCTAGAAGTGAGAGGGGGGATATGGGGCAATTGTGCTTAGGGCAACCAAACATTGGAGAGGGTTTGGTTGGTGAGAAGGCTACTTTGTTCTAGTGTTTTAGCCGCTTTGGCCATTTTGTCAGCCTCCATATTTTGTTTTCGAAGGATGTGAAAAAAGCTTAGATGCACAAACCTTTTCTTAAGTGAGTTTATGGTTGTGGATATACTTTTGAGCCAGGCTTTTTCCGTATTGGGCATCTCTCTTAGTTCTTTAATGACAATTTCAGAATCCCCCAAAACTGTTAGGGTCTGTATGCGCAGATCCTGGGCTAGCTTGAGTCCCATGTAAGATGCTAGGACTTCTGCTCTGTTGTTTGTTGTTTTTCCAAGCCCCCAAGAGTAGTCGGTTATCTTATTTTCCTCGGAATCATAGATGACCCCCCTCCCCCCCCGCACCTGCCGCCCCTGCTCCTCCTCTTTATTACTCAGAAGTAATAGTACCATATTTTGTTACAAAGGACAAAAGCTCATATCTACTCTACGAGTTTTCTTTTATAAGACAAGAGAGAGACTCTTCAATTCTCATGACTCTTCATTTCCATTTCCTTTTGTTTCTTGTTTCACATTTCAATTTTATTTTGCATTTGAAAAATGAATCATGTGAGTGTTACAAAGAGGAGCTGAAAAGACTCATGAGCCATTATTTTTGTCCTCGGATAGTCTGCAAATGATATTTGTTAAAAAACAATCATTGACTCTGTCCATTGGCGTTATCTTCTATTCTTCGAAAGTTTCTGGGCATTTATGGCTTATGCATGTTGATTAAGATCTTCTTGCCTTCTTATCCTCTGTCTCATATTTCCATTGAGCTATTACTGGCTCAATTTAGTTGCTCGTAGCTTGAGATACGACTGTTTGAACTCTGCATAGCTGGTTCTTCATCTGAATTCAGATTCCTTCTATTTTTTGCACTTTCATACCATTTCTGCTCTCAATCTGCTAGGATTTTCTATCCCAGCTTGTTCTTCTCTCCTTCAATTTTCCATTGAGTCCTCCTGGGCCTGATTTCATTGACCATAGCTCCATATACGACTGTTTGAAGTTGGTATGGCCAATTCCCCCTGCCCCCCCCCCAAATTTGTGGTTGCCTATTTTCTATGTTTTCTAATGCCTTTTGTCAGTTGTTTGGCTTAGAGACCTCTGTCACTGCAATCCTTTGTTCGATATATTTCCAATGAGGTATCATGAGCCTCATTCTAACACTTGTAGCAAAAGCTATGGCCTTTCAAAATCGTCACTCAACAACGATTGATTTTTGAACATGCAAAAAGAGAAATCCCACCTGCATAGGAGATCAACACTTAGTGATTAGATATCTCTTCAGCCCTAGAGGACAAATACTTCTAACATACTCATGGAATCTAGGCATAACCACCAATAACTTAACAAAGGCATATGCAATCTTCAAAGGGGCTTAAATAGCGAAGAATCGTCAAATCAACCAGTTGATCATCCTAGGGGACTCCAAGACAATAATAACGTACTTCATCAAAAACACAATCCCAATTCTAAAAAGAATCATAGATAGAACCAGAGACACACTTTCTTCTATGCTCCCCACCTTCTATCACGTTTGATGATCAAACAACGGGAGAGTAGACGAGCAAGCTAATAGAGCCATAGGCAGAAGCACCAGTCATTTGGAAGTATTGGGAAGAACCGAGTTCCTAACACCTCCCTAACACCTCTCTGATGTTCTAACACACTTGGGTCTATGCTGCACTTGACAACCTCCTCCATGTGTCTCTCCAATGCATAATATCTTCAGGTCGACCTCCCGTCACACCTGGGGGATCAACGTACTTAGCCACAATTTGAATCATGAGAATTGGTACATCGTAGCTTGTGATCATGGATATCATGTGCTGCAAGATGTTCAATCACGGTGGGAACCTGCATATGAGGTCACTCCCACCATGCACTTTCTCCTTTCCCCTCACCCCTCCATTAATGATGCGCGAGATAACGAACTGTGAAGATATTGAAGTAAGGCTCCACAACATGCAGATGCTTGTAGAGCATGCCACCTCCCCTCTTGAGCGTCACTTCCACACTCCCGCATGTTCAAGAATGGCAGCCATAAGGGATTTCAGGATGGGCAGAGCCCAGTTCATTGTTTTTGCATCCACAAGCAATTTTTGGAAATAAAAAGTCTGTCCGGCGAAGGGATACGCACCGGAAAATCAAGCCAGAATTTAGAGAGCAACTACAACAGTTATGATAGAGCAGAAAAGGAAGAGGTAAGGGACACGACTCAAGCATGCTACGACAACATTGACTCGCCCAGAGGACATAACAGGGATCGCCACCAAGGAGAACTTAAACGTGGAGAAAGAAATAAGATTGAACTAGAATTGGGCAATCTAAGCATCATTTTAGCTCGAAGAGAAGTGGCCACTGACATAACTTCCAGAGGCCAGCGACACACTCAAGACACATACCCAGGTAGTAGCATTGGCAGCGCAGACGCAGACCACACCAAAAAGCTCAGGAAAGATTCAACAGCCAGAGGAACCACTATAATGGATCAACGTCTAGGACAGGAAAACCAAAAGGAAGAGATGGTGGAAGACAATTTCTTCACCACCCAACAACTGGCCCTGAGTTTGGATTCCCATAGTTCCACTCTAATCTTCACGATGGAAACCATGTCTCAACATCGAGCCTTGATAAACTAGCTCCAAGATGAGGTTGATTTCCTAAGAAGATAAAGCGAAAGATTAGAAGAATTGCATGGAACCAGAGCTCATGATTCCACAGAGCAAAGTCAAAGCGAGGAGTGTGGGAGCAGAGTCAACCCAGTTTTGCCAGATCTGAACATTGCCCTGGAAATGCCTCTAGAAGAAGAACGAGGCCCCGAGGACAAGAGTCAATAAGAATTGTAGACAAATTTTCAATTTTTTTGTAAGAATGGCTATGTTTAGTAAACTCCGGGTGTAAGCATTATCTAGAACAACTTGTTATTCTAGCTTCCAACAATAGTTTTTTTGGACAGTTCCTTGTAGTAAGCTATTGTAAATCCTTGTAGCTGGTTCCCTTAACCAGCACCCCTTTTTGTAATCTGCGACATCGGTCGTGCCTTTTATATATATATAAAATTTAGTTTTTGTCAAAAAAAAAAACACTCACTGATTAGATAGCTTAACCCCTATGGATAGTTTGATTAAGAACCTAGATAGCATGGGACCCACGGCTTGTAGCATAATTTTCTCTAATTTTCCCCTTTTTAGGATTAGGAAAATAAAATAATATATAATAAAATAAAAATAATAATTAGAAAAGTATTTACATTATTTATAGTTATTTACAAGATTTAAAAGAAATAATTATTCCTAACCAAAGAAAATCAAAATATTAAACTAATCTAACTATCCCCGTTATTCTAAAAATAAAAATGATCAAAATTACCCCACCCCCTACTTGATTTGAACCTATGACCTCTAAGGAAGAAACACACATTTTAAACCATTAGGCCCATTCAAGTTTGTTACTCATTTAACCCACGAAAAACTAGTTATCCATGAAAACTAAAAAATGAAATTAATGAATAAATAAAATAAATATTAAATAAAACAAATAATAAAAAACATTAAATGAAACACAACTAAGAAATAAATAATAATAAAAAAAATTAAAACAAAATACAAAAATAAAACACAAAATATAAAAATAAAAATAAAATATATATATAACAATCTTCCCCCCAACCACCACATTGGACATATAGTCCATGTAATATTTATTTCTCATTCCAAAATTTTGTCAAATGGTTGTAGCTCAATTGGTTGGGGTGGGGAGTTTTCTCCTCCCCACCTAGGTTCGAGTCTCATCTATGTGACATGTTGCTCTTTGTGAGCCAAATATTCTTGAAATACTTGACCCTCCTATGTTCTCCGGATTTCGAGTGCGATTACTGTGGACGTAGTGAGCTTCACATCGTGAACCACAATAGATTTTTTCTTTATTTATTTCCGACGTCCCTCGTCGTTGTCAGGACTTTATGCACACCCCATCTCATATCTCAGTCCAACACTCGACGATGATTAGTTATCGTTGTTAACCATATCGTTGAAAACTCAAGACTATACTCCTCATTCCCATCTCCCGACGATATCCTTATTGCCGAAAAAGGGAAGCATGTTTTTCAATAAACATATTATATAATATTTTTAAAAAGATGCACATTTCTCAAGGGGTGTTATTACGCCGAAAGGCGTATACCTATTGACAATGGGCACAATTAATCACCTTTTAATCTAAAATTCTAATCTAATGGCTAACAATTGAAGATGATGGCATATTCTTAGTCGTCCTCCCAAATCAATGAATATGATTTACTCTTCATAACTTCCTTGTATTTTTGGATGCATCCGTTAACCTGTTTACTTTTTAACATTTACCTAATCATATTAAAAAATTACTGTAACACTATATGATAGCCACTTTTAAATGATTAACATTTGGGATTACCACCATGAATTTCATTTTCTGATTTTTATTAACTGTCTATGCGTTTGATTTTCTGGCTGTTGATTTCATTTTCCGACTATCCACTGTCCGAGCGTTTCATTTTATATGGATGCATACAGGCCGAATGGAAGATGGCGGCCACTGTCCGTGCGTTTCATTTTAAATACGCTAATTAATCAGTGGTTATTGCTTCTTGTAAATATCAGTTCAAGCGCGCATTTCAGTGCCGGATGGCGGCTACTGTATCAATGATGGCAGCCCGAATGGAGGATGGCGGCCACTCTCTGCGCGTTTCACTTTAAATACACTAATTAATCACTGGCTTTTGCTTCTTGTAAATATCATGTATCAATTAGGTTTTTTTTATAATTAAATTGAAGATTTTTACTGAATGAGGAATTTTCTAACAGTAGATATCTTTCGGCGTTTTCCAGCCACGAGTTAGAGGCTGTGCTAGTATAATACTTTAAATATTACCCAGGTGTTGGTCGTTGTCGAGATTTTGCAATGGTAAGTGTGGTAACTTCTGTGAATTCTCCACCGATGACGTCAACGATTCACTCCAGACGATCAACGTTGGACTACTCATATGATAATGCATGACCCTTTTTAAAAACAAAAACATAAATAATTAACCTCAAAAAGGTGTGCACGTATTTCAATGAAATATTTAAAATATTACAAGTTATTCAAAGCGAGGTCGAGGTAGGTGATATAAGAGTGCGGTATACTCGGTAAAATCGTTGACGACATTAGAGATCCACTCATGATGATCATGTTCTCCCATAAATATAAAAATAGTACTAGATCCAGTGGGCTAATAAACATAGACTAAGCCCCACCCATCTTTACATATTTTTCATTATTGTTTAATTCAAATTCCCTTAAAACATTAAAATATTTTGTTATACGTTCCAATGCATTTTGGGAATAAGTTTTGAAATATAGGTTAATATGATTTCCATAAATCCCTAGAAAATAGGGAATCCCTATAAAATAAGAAATCCCTAGAAAATAGGACATGGGGTAATATGTTTAGTTTTAGGTGGAAAAGGGTAAAAATATGTACAAGTTAGGTTTAGTAAAAATGAAAATAGTGAAGATTTAAATTAAAATTGAAAATTTGATTTGTTTTTCTATTTTATTTTATTATTTTATTTATTTGACGTTCATTTATGAGAAAATATGTACATGTTAAATGGTAAAAAATGGTTAGTTAATCAAACATACATGGTTAACAAAAATAATTAAAAATAAAAATACATAAAATAAGATATATACATGAATATTTACAAAAATAACAAAATTAAATAAAATTAAAAATAAATAAAAATAAAATTAAAATTAAAATATGTACAAAAATAAAACAAAATATATACAAAAATATTTACAAAAGATAAATAAAATAAAATAAATTCAAATTAGGAAAATTAGGACCAAAACTACGTAAGTCGAGGTTCCATTGGTCAGCTTTCACACCTAGGGGCCAAAATCTAGAAAAAAACGTATAGGGTAGGATTTGAAAAACCAGGCATCGTGGAGAGGAGTGGGGTTAAATGGCGATCGAGGATGTGGTGATTCAACTACAATGAAGGAGAAAGGACGACGCTTCATGTGCCGCTTTAACATTGCAAGTAGCGACAAGTAGATATTGAACATCGACTCCAACCAAGCGTGCACTGTAGGTTAATCAAGTCAATATACACATCTCAAAGGGCGTATATGCTCATATCGCAAGGAGCGGGAGCACAACCAAGTCCATGAAAAGGTCCTTACACCCGACACTATAGGTGAATACGACAGATAATTAACAAGCATCAAGCGACAACTCGACAATGAATCACAATCAAGAGTAGGAATGAGCTTTTGGCGAGAGGCAAGACGAAGAGAAAACACAACATAAACCAATCTGAAGAGGTTCAAGGACAAGCTTGCGGGAAAGGTGGGTCCGACATCCTTAGGGGCTTTGGACCTCAAGGAAACTCACGTGGAAGTATTTTGCTTCATAATAAGGAAAAGCTAGGCAAGAACCAAGGTCTAGGTCATGGATAAGGATCAAGAGATTTCCCCATAGGTTTCTTAAGGTTGGAGTGGTCACATGAACAAAGTGTCTCTGCAATACATGTTCCTACAAAACAGAAGAATGACATAAGCCATGCGACCAAAAAAAGATTTTTCAATACACAAACAATATATTCCTTGCCTTTAAGTCAATTTAGAGGATAGAGTTAGGTTTATTCAACGATAACATGGTGGTTGTAGATGAATGTCCTAAAACTACATTTGCCAAGTCTCAACTCAAAAGAAGTATCAACTATTAGGAGATTTAGACTTAGAGTTCAAAACATAAGATTAAGATCTACATGCGACGCTATGAAAGATGAAAAGATGAAGCTCAATCGTGCCAGCGGGAAGATGCATAGTTTGAGTTAGTCAATCAGGACATGTAATAGAACAAACCATGCAACCACATCAGATTACTAGGCACTTCAAAATCAACAAAACGTTAGAAAATGACACATCAATTCCATCATACAAATGTCAACAAAAACATCATAGGTCAAGAAGCAACAGGAAAACATTTGAAATCATCAAATCGAAAGGAATAACCATCAATCAAGATAAAATTCCCCAACTCCCTCGATGTAGGTAAAGAGATAGCATTAGGCTCAAGTAGTAAAGGATTAGGCAATAGGATTAAAATTTTAGTAGGGGGCCTTTCCTTTTTCTTGTAAAAGAAAAAGTAAAGGGGGGTTGTTGCGGCCACAACATGTGGAAAATTACATTTGCAAAGAAAATTGGATGCATTGTCTGCCTAAATCGACCTGAATCTTCACAACTATGGTCTCTTGGTAAAAATCGACATATTAGAAAAGGCCACCATTCCTTTAATGCTTACTAGGTATATATATGGGGCAAGGCTTGAAGCAATACATGAAACATAAGGGAATAGAAGTTTAATCTAAAAGCTTTGAGAAACTCTAAACTAAATTACAACCTCAGAGATGCCACTAACCTCTTTCTTCTATGTGTTGTAGATGACTTGGAGCAAGGATGTCTTGCCAACATGTGCCATGCTATACAAATCGATCACACCAGTCGGGCTCTAAAATTGAAGTCCAAGACACTGGCCCTATGCTTGCTTTTCCCTTAATGTTTGCATTGACGTCGTTTGAGGCAGATGTGGGAAGGAACTCATAGTCCTCATAGTTGAGGAAGCCATGAGGATCTGCAACCACAAAGCGATACATGCCAATGCACCCTTGTAAGTGTGTAGGGAAGGTCACCTTATGTTTGCTCTAAAGGCCTGTAGATGGAAGCATGGGTTAATCTAGGTTGTTGATCTGTATGATGAAGGATCCTTCGTGCTCCACATTTAAGGAATCATGAGGCTCTTGTTTCCCTTTAGGACGAGGGAGCTCCATCTTGTAAACCGTATTGGTATGGATCCCTTCTCTGAATTGGTGGGATGGTGTCAGAAGATTCAATACACATTCGACTAGAATCCTAGCAGCAGGCTTCAACCTCGTTCTTTGGGTACCTCTCTCGTATTTCTTTGCACATTCAAAACATTAATAGAATTATTCCAACTATGGAAAAATCCAGAGAAAAACATTGAATGAAATAATTGTATTAGCAAGTATATCATGCCTTTTGTTAGTTTTTGTGGCTTAGAGGTACTTCTGCATTGGTGATGCCCAACATGTAGAAGTGACCGAGCATATGTTTCTCTCTAATGACTTGACTTTATAAAGTGATTTTATAAAGTTTAGGGACGTCTTTTATTATTTAATGGGTAAAAGTGATGTTATAAAGTTTGGGTCACTTGAGTGATTTAAATGAACTCAATGAAGGATTAAGTCACGTCGGCTGATCTTGTGGAGAAAGATCGAATATCAACCATTGAGATCTAGGTTATGGAAATTACTCATTACTGGGTAAATAAAAAGAGCTTGTGAGAGAGATGGGGCACACTTTTCAAGGAGAGATTGAGAGGGAAAGTGAAGAGACACACTTTTCAAGGAGAGATTGAGAGGGAAAGTGAAGAGACACATTTTTCAAGGAGAGATTGAGAGGGAAAGTGAAGAGACACATTTTTCAAGAGAGTTTGAGTTGAAGGAAGAAGAGAAGGAACAATAAGAGAATTGACATGCATCCCAAGGCAAGCAACTACATTCAATATAAAATATCGTACATATTTAAAGGCATATCGTACACGATTTATTGTTGGCCTTACAACATAAATAAAGGCACATAAATCAAGGTTGTTCTTGCACATATTTCTAGGTGTATTTATGGCTGAGTAAATCCATACATGTTTGTACTATTAGTACATATATCAGGCATAGAAATCAAGGTGATTGTTGTTGTTGTTGTACAAGTTCACAGTCCGTACAAATGTACAAAAATTTGGGTGCAAATTTCAAGAAAGGTTGTGGGCACAATTTTCAAGGTCGGAATGTTGTTGGGTTGATGAGATAAGTACAGTTTATTAATGTTGATAATGTATTGTTGTAAACTCAGAAAATAATTTCCCGCGAGCCAACATGTATGGCATGGCACGTGTTGGCAAGACATCCTTGCTCCAAGTCATCTACAACACATAGAAGAAAGGTTAGTGGCATCTTTGATATTGTAATTTCATTTAGAGTTTCTTAAAACTTTTAGATTAAACTTCTATTCACTTATGTTTCATGTATTGCTTCAAGTTTTGCCCCAGATATAGACCTAGTAAGCATTAAAGGAATTGTGGCCTTTTCTAATATGTCGATTTTTACCAAGAGACCACAATTGTGAAGATTCAGGTCGATTTAGGCAGCCAATGCATCCAATTTTATTTGCATATGTAATTTTCCATCATAGTTATAGTCAACACAATTAACTACCACAACTATTCCTACACAATTGCATACTACAATACCCAATTTAGTGTGCATTGTGCAAGTTTCTTAATACCTTGTATCCATTTTAAAAATTATGAAATGGATAACAATTGTAAACAATGATCTAATGCCATGTGTTTGTTGCATTGTCCATGTGTGTGCATGCATGGAAAATGTGGGAGGGAGAGAAAGAGAACTATTTTATATCTCAAGTCAATGCCAAGGCTTTTCATTTGTCTATGAAACAATATCAAAATAAATAGCATTGGATATCTATTAAATGCCAATTTAATGAAATGTTGATATTATCAAATCTTCTATCATTGCTTGAACAATAACACTTCAATTGTATCATCCAATCAAAAAATATAAAAAAACAATTACAAATAGTTTGATATAATAATCCTTTCTTTGAAACTTTGGGCTTAAATGTATATATGAAATCATGAAGTATAAAAGAATCTCAAAAGTTTAGTTATATCTAAATATGAAATCAGTCAAAGATGAATTAATAGGAGGTCAAAGACAAACTCATTGTTATATACATTGCCTGATGGCGGGTATAATAATATTTGACATATGCACAAAGATGAAGTTTAACAACATATAAGTGTCTTGCATTATTTCCAAGTATCCAAGCATAGAATAAAAGAGGCCTTGATTATCAATTTTTTTTTTCAAGAAAAAATGTATTTATATTCAATATGAACATTAAAACATTCAACAGGTGCTTCGACACTTTTATCATAGTCCTTTTGGACCTAGAAATAGTCTAAGAAACTCAAAACTCATACAACAAGCAAGAAACACTTTCACCTCGTACAAGAACACATGTGTCATATAGTAAGCTTAAAGTCCTATAGCTACAATTGTTGGCAAGTTGTGGCCTCCCCTTCTGCAGATTCCTGTATAATTACCTGAATTTCATGTAGCAATATTCCCTCCTTTGAGAGCCTAATTGGAATAGTGTTCATTTCTTTGTAAATGTGCTTGTACAAAATCTCTGTAAACCTTCCTAAGATTTCCTTTATCTATTCAACTAGAGGAAGCAATATGATTCATATTGAATAGGGGATGAAATGAAACACACAAAAATATAGAAGAGAGAACAATAATACAATGAAAACCCAACTTCTATTAATGAATAAAATAGTGGAATATTGTAGAACACAAACTAACTAAAATGGTGGTAGCTTATCTCCGAAGAGAGAGAGAGAGAGAGAGAGAGAGAGAGAGAGAGAGAGAGAGAGAGAGAGAGAGAGAGATGTTGGTTATTCTCATTCACAAAAGCTAATACAAGAGGTAGAAAGGATGGCCTTTTAACATAAAGTAAGAACCCTAAATGTCCAAAACCCTAACCCTAAGAGGTGAAGTGCCAAAAGGGATTTTTGGACATGAGTTTCTACATCAACTTTCTAGTGGCACAACTTCCACATACAATCTATGTTTGGCATGCATAGTAGCTCATTGCTCTAGTCAAGGACTACAATATTGTAACATAGCTTGGGTTTGTCAAAGTTAAACCTAGGCCCTTGACCCTTTACATAAAACATCATTAGGGCCTCAAAACGACCACAAAAGTTTAGGACCCATAAAATCCCAGAAAATTATAACAAAACTTCCAATATGGAGAACCATGTTGAGCCAATGGAAGAGGTGGGTGGCCATCGATATCCACCTGGATCAATCCTACCCCCTCAGGAAGCAATGGTCCCCGTTATGTCAAGTTCTCGCAGTAGATGGGGAAACTTTTGTTGAATTTGAATCTTGGTGAGCCATTTGCCTTGCTAAAGAAGCTATCCCACTTTGACAATCCAACATAGTTGGATGTTTTGCTGGCAGGTTCCCTTCATCTTGGTGTCCATGATCCTATCTACTGTATCTTGCTCAAGGAATTCAAGATCAATTTTCAAAGGAGCGAATTTCTCAACCACCTCTGAGGTGTCTAACAGAGGTTGGAAATATGGTAGAAGTAGTTGCACATTAAATAATAGGCACAAGCCAAGGAAAAGAGGAATACTTAATTCAAAAGCATTTTCACCCACAACCTTTGTGATTGTGTAAGGCTCAGATTAGAGTGGTCTGAGCTTCTTGTGGGGGCCCGTGAGGCGCTCTTTCTACAAATGCAAATAGACCTTGTCACCAACCTAAAACTTGTGTGGAACCCGATGTTGGTCATGTCACTGCATGTACTTGGCATTAGCCTTCTACAATATATCATGAACCTTTTGTTAGAGGTGTTGGATCCATTCAACAAATTTGGCTACTCTATCTACCTTGGTCTAAGTGTGGAAGGACTCTATCGATGAATATGGAATGGTAAGAGCTACATAAATGAGTGATAATGGCTGGAACCCCAAGCACACTTGAAAAGGGATGTGGCCAATAAAGCTATATAGGAATTTGTTATAGCTATGTTGAAAATATGGAAGGCTCTCATCCCATGTACATGGATGCTTGGAGTTGTACATGAGTCAAATATGCATAATCATCCTACTGACCACTTCCATTCGCCCATCTGTTTGGGGGTGAAAGGCAGTCGATTTTTTCAACTTGGTGTCCATTAGAGACCATAGGTTGGACCATAAGGTACTAAGGAAATTGTTGTCCTTATCTGAAATAATGGTCAGTGGTAGCTCAAAATGAACCCAAACACGCTCAAAGAAGAGCTTAGTAGTGGCCTCTACTATGATACTTTTTTTGCATGGTGCCAAAATGGCCATCTTAGAGAACCAACCGACGACCACAAAGACACAATCATGACCATGTTTGGTGGAGGGGAAACCTGACATGTAATACATGGAGACTAACTCCTGAGACTTGTATGGGATCAGGAGATGGGAGTACAACCCTTGCTTGTTGATGGATGGTTTAACGATGGCACATGTAGTGCATGACTTGATATACTAGTTGACGTCTCGTTGAATATTTGGACAGTAGAAATACTTCTGAAGTACTCCTATTGTCTTCTCCACAATGAAGTGCCTTGCCACCCAACTATAATGTGCCTCCCAAATTAGCTTTGCACACTCGCTTGAAGGGACAAAAATATGGCCTAGATAGCACAAGAGAACATCCTGGTGATGGAATTATGGGACTTGTGATCTGTAAACTGTCGTGTATATTCCACTGGAACAATTCATCACAACAGATCTAATAAATAACTGAAATCTTTATTATTAAGGTTATTTTTCCTTTAGATTTCCATAATATTTAGTTATTGATTTTTCTGATTACATGAAATATATAAAATGTGGAAAATAGAGAACAATAAAATAAATCACACCATCCATAAATAAACACAAGATATGACCTAGGAAATCCAATACGAGAGAAAACCCATCGAGAAGGTGAGGTTGATCTGCTCTCTTTTCTTTGGTATAGAAATTATGCAAGTACAAAGAAACATGCACTCTCTATGGAGTTTCCTTTGACTCGTGGCCTGTATGGCTGCTACATAATCTCTCCTCCTCTATTATGCTCATAAAATTCTATTCTCATATGTTTTGCTCAACTATGGAACAAGATACAATGCAAAAGAATGGAACCCCTCCTCCTAGTGGCTTAGTATTTAACATAGCCCGGTAGCCATATAGTGATAGGTTTTTGACTTCCTCATCCCTCAATTGTGGTAGGGTTTTGAACCTTATAGAATATTCTTGAAATTCCTCATGTGACTAGCCCCATATGCATGAGTAATGGGGGATGGCGTGGAATTCTCTCGTACCATGGTGGTCAACACAATAGGTCAACTCGCGGGAGGCATAACTTTTGCGTACAAACTCTAATTGACGAACGATCTACACTGTTGGAAAGGTCTCATAGAGTAGAACATTGTCAAGGGGGTGTATACAAGTTTCAAAAACCAGAACCCCCAAAAAATCAGTTTAATGCCTCAAAATGGCTCTAGAAGGTTCCAAACCTCAATTTTCCAAACTGGGACCTACCACTAAAATGGCCCTGCAAGCTAATTCCTCCAATTTTTTCCACTCTGAAACGATCGAGATATATGACAAAAAATATAATAATCCAATCTGGATCAACTTGTTTGCCTGCACTTAGTGTCTAAGTAGCAGTGAAGTCATATTCATTGTTGTATAATTGTGGCAAGTCAGATGTATCATTCCGAGAAGAGTTAAAAATTGTAGTTAGTGCCACAACCGAAGGCCAACCGAGGCAATCTGTAACACTGTTGGCACTAGCCTTATTTTACTTCATGTTCGAGTGGAATTGTTGTAGGTATGTGGACCACTTATGGTGGCAACCATTCTGCAACTTTCCTTGTGTCTACATGAATTTCAGAGGCTTGAGATCAATGTGGATGATCATTTCCTTTCCTAGAATATAATGCTTCCATTGTCGACATGCTTACACAGTGGAGTACATATTTTTATCATAGGTGGGATATATGCAAACAACATTAGATAGTGTCTCACTATGATAGACCATCAGATGTCCCTCTTGAGTGAGGACTACACACGGATAGCATAGTCAGAAGCATTTGTCTCGATATCAAATGGTTGTTGTAGGTTTGGTAACCTGAGGACTGGTGTGGAGCCAAGGTGGTGTTTTAGATCCTGGAATGCTTTCTATTGTGATTCAGACCAAACAAACTTAGCTTTATCTCCACCTTTGGTCACTTGAATGAGGGTCCAAACAATATGAGAGAACCCCAACTTGAACCTATAGTAGAAGTTCGTGAGGCTCGAGAAGCTGTAGAGCTCTATTAGAGTCGTCGGGGATGAACAATCATAAATAAATTGGATCTTGATTGGGACTACATGTACCCCATGTTCATCCATGATGCATCCTAATTAGTATTCAATTCTTTGCATGCCAAATGATAATTTCTCTAGATTGGCGTGTAACATGTGTTTCTGTATGGTGCTCTATACTTGTTGAATGTGCTGCAAATGTTATGTCCAAGTCCAGCTGAAGATGAGGATGTCATCCAAATATATGACCACAAAATAGTTTATGAACAACCACAATATATCATCCATCATCCTCATGAATGTTGATGGAGCATTAGTCAAGCCAAAAGGCATGACCAACCACTCAAAAAGGCATTCTTTATATTGAAGGTTGTCTTCTACACATTAGTTTGTTCTATCAGAACTTGGTGGTAGCTTGACTTCAAGTCAATCTTAGTAAAGAACTTGGCACACTTAAGTTGATCAAGAAGATCATCAATCAAAGGAATCACGTATCGGTTATTGACAATGATTTTGTTAAGGGCTCTATAATCAATACATGTTGGCTCTCCCTACTCTGTCCCTTGTTCTATCAATTAGGGCTACCTTTACCATACTTCTAATGTGGCGGATTTGCAAACCCAAACTTTCGCTTATTTTTTTACTTAAATTTCTGCTCAATTTTGACAGCATATTGATAAGCAGCTCCAAAGCGAGGAGATGTCCAGGAAATCCATATCTACTTAGATGTACCTATGTATGCCACTATACTACTTTGAAACTAGGTGTCACTTGAAGTCTTTGATACCCAACTTTGAGTGCAAGGTATGGAAGATGTTGGTGTACCCCAACACTATCTGGTCTCTCTCTTGACGTGGAGTCGTCCATCTCATGTATTGGTTATCATAGCTTCCAACAGGGTCGAATTCCTCCTTAAGGGAATCAACAACGGTTGCCCAAGTGGGTCATGTCCTAAATGCCATAGACTCATTTTTGTTATGTCTCCCCCAATAATTTTCCCACCAATATTTGACATGGGGAAGGGCTTTAAAGAGTGTGAAGGTGATCTTTTTGGTGTTGGGAAATTTTTGAATGGAGTAATTGTTGGACTACAATTTTTGTTAGACCAAAACCCATAGGTGTTAATCTGCGCCACAATCACTAGAGTTAGGATCAATGAGAGGGGGTTAACCCATGTTGCAAAACTCACAGGAAGCGTTGAACCCATTGTCCAATAATCTCCCCCCCCAGCGCGTGTCAGACGAGTTTCTAACTTGAGACTTGTCACTCTGATACCATTTGTTAGACTATGATTGTCATCATATCAAAACCCGTAAGTGTTAATCTCCGCCACAATCACCAGAGTTAGGATCCACAAGAGGAGGTTAACCCATGTCGGGAAACTCACAGTAAGCGTTGAACCCAATCTCCAATAGTAATAACCCTATAACATAATTAACCATTTCTCCAAAGCATCTACATATATCTAGCCTTGAAATAAAGGGATATCAAATTTAACTTGTACCTTGAAGGGTGTCGCACATCCGAAATGGCTACTCGTTGAAGGTGCCTTACCCACCGTCGATAGTCGTTGAAGAATCTGGGTGAAGTTGTCCATCATCTAGTTCCCTTGTCTCACAAGGGATTCCTCGAGCAACATCTTGATAGGATATCTTGCTCCTTCATCTAGCTTTCCCCCCACCATGGGAGGTTCCTTCGGCTGGTGAGAGTAGTTGTCTCCTAGTGAAACTAGCTCGAGACCCAACTCTCTATACCCCGACCTCATCGGGGACATGCATCGAGAAAAAAAGGAGCATATTGCTTTGATGCCACTAATCCAAATTGTACAGGGAATGAAATGAAACACACACAAAAATTTAGTAGAGAGCACAATAATATAGTGAAAACCCAACTTCTATTAACGAAAAAAACAGTGGAATATTATAGAACACAAACTGGCTAGAATGACGGTAGCTTATCTTTGAAGAGAGAGAGAGAGATAGAGAGAGATGTTGGGTATGCTCATTCGAAAAAGCTAATAAAAGAGGTTCAAAGGAAGGCCTTTCAACATAAAGCAAGAACCCTAAAGGTCCAAAACCATAACCCTAGAGGTGAAGCGACAAAAGGTGTTTTTGAAATACCGAAAGGTATTTTTAGGCATGAGTTTCTACATCAACTTTCCAAGGGCACAAATTTCACATATAATCTCAATTTGAAGTGCATTGTAGCTCGTTATAAAGCTCTAACTAAGGACTACAATATTGTAGCATGGCTTATGTTTTCCAAAGTAAACCCAAGCCCTTGGCCCTTTACATAAAACATTTTTTAGGGCCTCAAAATGACCCGGGAAGTTTAGGACCCAAAAAATCCCAAAAAAATATAACAAAACTACCAAGATGGAAAATCGTGTTAAGCCAGTGGAAGAAGTGGGGGCCACCAATATCCACCTAGACAAAAATATCATATTGTGCAAATGTGCTTTACCAGATAAAACATTTATTACAAGACTAGAATCTCCAAAAGCATAAAACGAACCAAACCTTTCTTGATAGTAAAATTTAAGAGTAGGTAGAAAGCCATGAATTCACTGTAGTTATTGATCCCCCTTCCAACATTTGCTTTGAGATAAAAATAGTTTCTTTAATCCAGATGAAGAACTATTCCACAACCATAGATGACATCATTACAAGCCCCGTCAAAGAAATTCCAAGGCAAGGTTCTGTCCACATTTAGCTCATCGATAACTCTTGGAGGCTTTGTTTTTGTAATTGACTTATAGAAAGGAAGCAATCCCAAAACCTAAGAAAAAACCTTAAAAGCAAGGACAAATGTACCTTAAAAAAAATCGAGTTGCAAGCCAACCATATACCCCAAAGGGTCAGATACAAGATATCCCTGATGGGTTTCAACTCCTTTTTCCCAATCCAAATTGAAAAGATTCCTTGTTCTAGAGGTTCGATAGACCTAAATGGTTTTCCATATCATTCCAAATATGATAAGAGAAGGTGCAATATAGGAAAATATGTTCAGTTGACTCATCTCTTTTATGACATAAATGACAAACTCTTAGGCCAACTTTACCCCTTTTCTTCATTATATCCCATGTGAGAACCTTAATACTTAGTGCTAGCCACACTAGCAATATAGATTTTGGCAGTGCCTTCACTTTTCACAACGTTTCTCACCATTGGACCTCTTTCCCCAAGCCTGGTACAATTAAGGCTTCATACCCAAGTTTTGTGGTGTAAACACCTCTTATTACATTCCCCCCCAGATAAGTTCATCTTCAGCTTGGGTGAGTCTCACATGATCCCCCTGAAGAGTAAAGATGTAGTTTTTCCATTCAACTACCATATTACCTACCAATTAATCTCTTCAATGCTCAACCATCCTTGTACCCAAAGTCTAGTAGCCCTTGGTTTGTCCAGTGTTCAAGGTAGCTTCCTAATCAAATGAAGGCAATGAATTAGAGCATTAGAAAGGAAAACGCTTCTGTCACAACCCATGATGGTATCCGCACCCACTCTAGCATTGGTGCCAGTGCCTAGCTTCCAAGAATTTTTTTTGTTAATAATAGGGAAAGCCAAAACGGGTCCCTTTTATTGGTTTGAGGCATTTTGTAAGCTTTTTATTTTTTACCTTATCTAATCCAAGGTAGTATATAGGAAGATGTACTTTAGTCGACATGATCTTCCTATTCCCCTAACATTGGCTGACAAGATCTTCATAGGAAAAATTCTAACGAGGCATGTCTCACTCTAAGGACCCCAGTTATCAGTCTTTTCTTACCTTGGTTATTTTCTTTTATTTCTTGTTCCTGAGCTGGTTTTAAATGAGACTTTCGACCAAAAGAAACACTACCAATTTCTCATAAGGCATTCTACCCCAAACACCCAGCATGGACACATTCTTTAAGAATATATTTATTTGGTCTAAGTAGGTATTAACCCCACCTGCAGATTGTAAGTATGAAGAGGGAGAAGTTGACTCCCCTATAACCCTTGGTCTCCATTGATTCATAAGATCAGGGTCGTCTGTTGGATTAACCAAAGGATCCCCTACTAGTTCTTTGGGTTTAGGTTTTTGAATCAGTTTTGGAGTTCTACCTCGATTTTTTGTTTGGTAGGGACATGCTTCCCCAAACTAGATGATATCAAAACTACCAATACATTGTCACTTGAAACAAAAATAGAAGGAGAATTGAACACCTTACCCGATGAAGTTGAACCATCGGATGGAAAGGCTCCTATCTTCCTTTTTGGAGTAGGAAGGTACGCACCGAGCAAGACCTACCTCTCCAACATCCTTAGGATATTTATTATTGCCTAAGGGAGGCCTCAAACCGACTATCAAAGAAATGGAAACATCCCCAATCAACATGTTAGGGCCACACTCAGTTCTGGACTTATCCTCCTCTAAATTAGTGGAACCTTGCAACACTTCTTGTCCCACGCCCTAGACACCTTCAATACTAAAATCCTTCACCAACCCTTCATCACCCTCATCTCTCAGCGATACCTCCTTCTTCCTTAAAACTCTTTTAGTGTAGGGTTTGGGACAATGTTTACTGAGATGTCCATACAAATGGCACCTCAAGCATCCAAAAGGCACGTTAACATAGTCCAACAATTGTGACTACCTCTTCTCTTTAAAAAACCAATTCAATTGTCTAAAAAATTCCTCTACTTGCATCGAGATCAGCTAAAATCCTTGCAATTGACCTATATCCTTCAAAGAGGAAGCTATCATTCATGAGGTTTTTACATATTGGTTTCCAATTGTGCATAAAACCTGGACAATCCAAAATTCCATGGGAAGCCCTAGAATTTTTATCCACGCAAGGGTGCCCGTGATGGTCTCTTCCTTTGCATAAAAATAGGATGCCAGGGTTTTATGGACAAGTATGACTTGTCCATAATTCAAACTTTATTTAATACATAAACCACATATTCTTCCTTGTGGAAGGTGAAACCAAGCTAACCTCTTGCTAATAGGTGATTTGCTAGTGTATAGCCTAAACTCAGACCCTAGTTCCCCTTTTGTCCATCTCAGTAAGCAATCCATCCCTACCCTCCTTCCAACAAACTCCCCCACCAAAGTGTGTCCTAAACATTCAAGGACCTTGTTCACTACAATATCTTCCTCTCAACTAATGACACACCCATTCCTCAACTTCTAATGACCTTATGTAGTTTCCACTTCCTTTGATTGGTGCTCTCTCTGCACTGCCCTTCATATAATTGAATCAAGTCAACCCTTTAATCATTGAACCCAAAACCTTCTTCGAAAGCCAAGAAAACCACATGTTCCTTCAACACTTCTTCAACGTCAACTTCCGCTAGCAAGTCTAGAGGGTTCAAGCACAAAAGAGGGTGTTCATTTTCCCAAACATTAATTCCTAAGCCGATGAAATCAACTGGAGACAATACACCCAAAGACATGGCCTATTTGGGGGGTTCCTTACAATGCTCCAAAATCTTACCATCTTTGGCATCTATACCACCAATGTTATTACTAGTCGTGCCATTTAACCACAGACTCGAAAAACCCTTATCTTCACATTGTTTAAAGTATGGAGAAGTGGTTTTGTCTTCCTCCAATGACTGATACATATTTTCCACAAGGGATGCTACACTTCACATAGAGTAAAAGACTCGGTCTTTGAACATAAAATCTTCTGAATAATCCACCAATTGGATCTCTTCTTCTATGGTCATCTCCTTTGAAACCACCACTCTTGTACTTGCCCTAGTATTCCACAGAAACCCTCATTTTTTCCCTAGTATCAGTTATCGGTTTTTTGTCACTTTTCACATTGTAAATCATATTTATACAACATTAATAGAAACCCTCACTCAAATTACATAATCAAGTTACATGAATATTAAAAATATTATTAAGAATATAGTGTTTTAACTACGAAAATCATAAAAAACATAAAATTAGTAAGATTAACTTATATTTTATCATTTATTACATTTTTAGTTTTGGATTATGATTTAAAATTGTTTTTGATTGGTTAAGAATTTATCTTCCTCATATGTAAGGAAATAGATTAATGGCCCAGGATATAAAGGCATCTCTCAAAAGTTAAGGTATGTCCCCTTACCACCAACAGGTCATTTCATGTGGCATGGTTTTCCTTGAATAATAGTAACGAGTCAGCCCGCATTCGCGGATAACAATTAGTAAAGGAAATTGGAGGAGATGTGTATTCTCTTGGAGGAGTACCTTCTTAACATCACCCTCCATAAGGATGCAACTCGATTGGAAATGGTGGTTCGCAAGGAGGAGGGGTATATTTCTAGAGGGGCTCGAGTCAGAGCTCGACTACAGTGGGTCTAGGAGGGCGGCGAGGGATCTAAGTATTTTTTTACTTCTTAAAGTGAAAAGTGGTGGAAGACATGGTACTTAGTCTACACAGAGAATATGGGACTCTCGACGAGAACCCAATAGAGATTCAAGGTATGTTTAGTGGTCACTTCCAAAATGTTTTCTTTGATTACCACTTGTTGAAGTCAACTGTGGCTGCTAGGGATTTTTGCTTCTGAGTGGTTCCATGCAAAGTCTTGATTGGAGATTGAGATAGAATGGAAAGAGATTTTATGAAAGATGAATTTTTGGTTGCACTCTCTTCAATGCAAATGGGAAGTCTACGGGTATTGATGGTCTACCTCGTGATTTATACAAGGATATGTGGGACACGACGAGGGATGATCTTTGCAATTTTGTGCATGAGTTATTTTCGATTGGGTGTCTTTCATAATCACTTAATCAAGGACCGATCAAGCTTATTCTGAAGTATACAACCAAAGATTCTATTGGTGGGTGGCAACCAATAACTTTATTGAGTGTTGCTTATAAAATTATGGTCAAGTATTTAGCCATGAGAGTTTGAGATGTGGCCCATAAAATTATTTGCCGAGAGCAGACATACTTTGTACAAGGATGATTTATTTTGGATATAGAATTGTCAGCTTGGGAGGCTGTGGAGTGGGCCAGGGAGATTGGTTAGGAGGTACTCTTCCTGAAAATCGATTTTGACAAAGCATATGATTGTATTGATTGTTCATTTATCACTGATATGTTGACTTGCCTTGGGTTTGGCCAACATTGTTTTGGTATGATTAAGACATTGTTTGCATGTGCCTCTATTTTTGTTTAAGTGAATAATGTGTTACCCCCTGCATCCATCTCCATAGCTCTATAAGGAAAGGGTGTCCTTTGGCTCCTTATCTCTATGTTTTGACGACCGATGCCCTTGGATATCTAATGGAGGTATCTCGTCTTCAAGATCGACTCCGAAGTATTTCTATCCTGGGGGGGAGGAGATGATTAACAACAATTTTGCATATGACTCTCTTTTATTGGTCTCTGCTGATCACGAGTCCATCTCAACTGTCATGGATTGTCTTGTTGTGTTTTGTGAGGCTTTAGGGGAAATTATTAGTGATAAGAAAACATACTACCGGCTAGTCGATCTTGAGAATCATCCCACATGGTTGCTAGCTACTTGGAGGTTTGTTCGATCAGGGGTTATTGTGTAGTATCTTGGTATACCATTTGGGGTATACCTTTCACCATTTTCTATGTTGTATTGGTGGCCAGAAAGATTGTAGTGTAAGTTACTTTTTTGGCAGTGCAAGGTTCTTCCCTTTGTTGCTAAGATGACAGTGATGAACTAGATTCTTCAAGCCTCCCACATTTACTATGTGTCTTGTTGGCTTCGAAGCAATGTGCAATTTCATTGATTGGAACATATTTTGCGCTCGTACTTGTGGGACAAGTATGAAGGGGATTGTGGTCTTCCCATGGTCCCTTGGGCAATCTGTATCATGGCCAAAGATGAGGGGGGCCTTGGCCTGATTGATGTGGTGACCCAAGTGTTGGAATTATTGTCATTCATGTCAAGGGATTAATGATGTCATTGATTTCATATTACAACAGTATAATACATACAACATTTACAAGATTGATTTATATATATAGGTCTACAAGTATATTAAAAAAGGGGTGCATGTGAAAAAGTAAAAAGTGAAATGGTGGTTTTGAATCCATGGGTTTTGGGTATTTTCCCATGGTATTCAGAATTAATTATTTAATTAAGGTATATGTCCCTTCATGAAGGGTTATGAGAAAGTATACAAAGAGAAAGCATTGAGAGAAAGTGTGTGTGTGAAAAATGGATTAGCAAAGATTGAATTGCAAAATCAGTTTCAAGTCACTTTAAAACTTTCGCGATAAATTTTTTTTTGGGACGGTTTAGACCTTGAAATTTGGAAGAGACAGAGTATATATCTTGGTGTACATGTGGTAAAAATTTCAGTTGCTATTTTTCTATAATTTTAGGGTTCTAGAATGCTCCTCAAATTAGTTTCAAATAGGCTAGCTTGGCATTTTCGCTATAACTTATTTTTTGAAATATTTCAGACCTTGAAACTTTAGAGAGATAGAGGAGAGATATTGGGGTACATGTGGTACAAATTTTAGATGTTCGTTCGCTACACTTTTGGTTCTTGAATGCTCCTAAAACAATTTCAAATAGGTTAGCTTGGAACTTTTGCTATAACTTATTTTATGTGATGTTTCAGAGCTTGAAATTTTGTAGAGACATAGGAGACATATTGGTGTACATGTGGTACAAATTTTAGATGTTGCTTTGTTGTACTTTACGAGATATTCTCTTTGGAATTTGGGGTTTCTAAACGGTCTCAAGATCACTTTCAAACAAGTTAGCTTGACATTTTCACTATAACTTCTTTTATGGGACTCTCCATACAATGAAAATTTTAGAGAATAGAGGAGACATATAGAAGTACCTCAAATAATAATTCCATAGTCATATTTTAAAAATTGGATACATGGCATGCTATACAAGTTCATTCTTGGTAAGAGGCCCAAAACAACAAGCTTTAAGAAAGTTACCATTTGGATGTTCAAATTTTGGTCAGACCTGGTAAAGGCAAACGTAGTGAGTAGACACGGTGAAGGAAAAATAAACAAGCAATCTTGGTGAAGGCGGAAGTAGAAAGCAGACTCGATGAAGGTTGGTGCAACTCACACAAAGATATTGGTGTCTCTTACTAAGTTGGTGCTTAGTGGTGGGGATTGGTGTCTACAAAGATCCGTAAGAGTAGTTTGGTGCGTACCATAATTTGTACCAGTGGGGATTGATGTCTCGAGTAGATTGGTGCCTATAAATATTTGTAACAATAGGTTGGACTACAAATAATTATAAAGAGATTTTTTGTGGTTTACTTTTGAAAGGGTTTCCAGCCACATAAATCTTGTGTTCCATGTTTTGCAGTTAATAGATCTCATATTTGATTGTTTTCTTATGGTTGATGAATGCTTGAAAAAGTAAAAAAAATGTCTTATATTAATTCACCCCCCCTCCTCTCAGTATAAGTGTGTGCTCAACACCAAGGAATAATTTTGGTTACTAAATGGGTAGTTAGGTGTTTGGAAGGATCATCTCCTTGGTAGGTTTTGATGCGTCATAGATTGATTTCAACCCAACATGTTGGAAAAGTAAAGGGATTGTTCGGTTTATGTGGTATCATCTTTGCTTCTCGTAATTTCTATATTCTAGGGTCCTTCATCTTTAGGAGTATTCAAACAACTTGGAGGAGGGTAGAAACTTTGGTTCGTTAGTAGTGGTCAAGAAGTAGATCAAGTTGGGATTTGGCCAGGAGGACAATTTAGAGTTGGAAGTAGGAGGGCACTTGCATATCTGAACTCCCTCATTTTCAAGCAACGGGGATTAGCAGAAAGAATGTTTTCTTCTAGAGAGATATTTGGAATTCCATTTCTCTTTCTTGGAAGCCCCGACGTTCAATAGCTAGGGAGTTTGCATTGTCTTCTGCGGATCGACCTACTTGGATGGATTTTATTGGGTTCATACCCCAGGAGAATATTTTTAAGATGAATATTGATATGACTAGGCCCTTTTGGTGAGATTAGGAGTGGAGTTTTGGACATCTCTTGACCCAATATGATTCCCGTAATCTCTACTCCATTTTGCATCAATGGCATGAATTAGGTCCCATTCTCAATGCTAGGTAGGTTTCTTTAGATGTAGAGAACCATTGGATCTGTAGGTTGCATGATGTCTGGTCAATTCAAGCTTCTTGTAAGCTCCATGTTTTTGCTTGGTTGGTGATCTACCAAGATCCGCCCTACAATTTTTGATTTGCCAAAAGTGGTATTTCTGATGGCTTTTGAGCCTCTTGCTTGAAGTCTGAATCAGTGAAGCACATTTTATGGGAATTCTCCTTCGCGAGCTCTTGTTGGGCTTAAGGTTCAACTCAGTTCGCAAACATTCTTTAGGGGTAGTTGCACTAGTGCATGGTTTTGTTTGTTGATTCCAGATCGGTTATCTGAGATTCCTTGGTTGTTATTTGACATTGTTTGAGAGTGTCCACTTTATATATCCTTTGGAAACTCCATTGCATTTTTTTTTTTGGTAATGAGGTTAGTTCTCAATCATCTTTTTGTCAATTATGGTGAGATGAGGTACGTATGCAACTCCTTGCAAAAGGGGCATTACTGATTAGAGACGCCAAATTGTTAGATTCAACTGCTTATTCTGATTTCATAACTGTTTTAGTATCCCTACAAAAGAGATTACGATGCTCATTGTATATACCCTTCTAATTTTTCATGTCTTTCTAGTTGTTGATGTAAATAATTCTCTCTCTCTCTCTCTCTCTCTCTCTCTCTCTCTCTCTCT
>ML776654.1:1047796-1090606 GCA_009831015.1 Picea engelmannii | reverse complement strand
ATATATATATATATATTACAAAATAAAAAAGAAAATAAAATTATACAATCAAACATTTATAAAAAAATCAATCTTCCAATCATTTAAACCTTCAAAATTAAAATGGATTTCTTTCCAAAAAAAACTACACCAGCGCACTTTTTCAAACAACAACAACAACAGAAAATTTATATGAAAAGAAAGCCACTAAAAATCATAAATTAAATCCTTGTTTTGAAAACTTAAAAAAATAATTAAAAAACACATAAAAATTGAGAACACAAATTATTCATCTCCAAGATTTAACAATGCATCAAACACAAGAAAGAGAATACTTAAAGCTACAAGAATAAGGTTGTTTGGTTAAAAGAAGGAGAAGGAAAATATAATACATAAATCTAGAAGAATAAGGTTATTTGGTTAAATGAAGGAGCAGGGAAAATAAATCTCAAGGAAATGCAAGAATATAAACTAATATATGATGAACACAAGGATCTCTAATGAATGGAAAATAAAATATTGAAAGCTTGTGACTTCAAAAGTAGAAAGGGTTAAAGGGAGTGAACTCTTCCTTTGAGATTGAGGGGTGGTATAAACATAAGTTTGAAAATAGAAAGAAAATTGACTATGTGCATTGAGACTTAGACATAAGAATGAAAGATAAGCCTCTTTGAGGGGGCAACCTCATTTTACAATAAAACAAATGTACAAGATGAGATGTCTATACAAATGAATCTCCTTTATTGTAAATAGGAGAAAAAGTGAGCATGATGTAACATAAGGGCCTTGACATAGGGCCCTTAACATAATAACTCAATATCAAGGGCTTACCAAGTGAATTCTTTCTTTGCGATTGATGGGTGGTATAAACATAAGAGGTCTTAAGAATATGCTTACACTTTCTTTCTTGTGATTTTTGTTTTGGAATTTGAAATTCAAAAATTTCATCTCTTAGTTAGAGGTTTTCAAGATCTTGGTCTTATGAATTCAATCTTGAGGTTGTTATCAAATATAAAATAAAACAACAATATAAGTAAATAATATTTCAATCCTTAACAACCCAAACTTCCAGCTACTCCAAGGAGAAAATATACCAAAGTGTTTTTATAAGTTTTGATCCTTTAGGGAAAACTTATCGTGCATAAACTAGATTTGAAAACTCTTAAATACAACAATAAAAGAACCCTTATCCTCTTCAACTACAATGTTAAATTACTTAACATAATTTCCCTTTAGTTATGTGAAATCAACAAGACATATGTAGTTGTAAATTACAAATCACGAAGAATATAAATGGTTGAAAATCAAATCTTCAATTTACACAAGTATTGGACAACTGAAAACTTCATTAATATGCATAAGATGAAGTTGTTGTACATACCATAGCCTTATCACAAGGCTACCACAATCCATTAGCTATCCAAAACCCTAGCTAGGGAAAACCAATAAAAACCATAGCTCAACCAAGGAGCTCAAATATGAATGAATCACTCAAACAAGTCCTCCAAGGCAAGACGTCTCCTTCCCACCTTCTTCTTCACCAAATACAACCTAGAGTTTCATCTTAAAACCCTAATCACAATCCCTAACAACTCAGAGAGAGAGAGAGAGAGAGAGAGAGAGAGAGAGAGAGAGAGAGAGAGAGAGAGTAATGTGCTAGTCACATCTCTAATCACAAGATGAAAAAGAATGATGAGTGCAATAATAAGTGATGATCATCTATAACATTTTCTTCTTCACAAGAATAAACCCTGGTCAGAAGAGGAATCTCCAACAAAGACCTCCTCCCATGTATAAATTCTCGTAGGGTTTCATCAAGAATCCTAGTGAACCAATCCAAGAGTACTAGTACAAAAAAAAGAGTATGATGATGATGATGAATGAAATTATGCTCTCCTTCCTCTATATATATGGGAGTTGAGGGAGGCCAAGAATACAATGTGGGCCAATGCCCTTACCATTGATGATTGTCGATTCATGAGACGTTCTCTAGATTGTACTCCTCTAGACTGAGTTGAGATGATCTGTGAGAATGCCTATGTGATAGGTGAGTTGAGAAGTACAAAGTGAGATTTGTGGCTAGAGGATTCTCTCAGGTGGAGGGAATAGATTATGAGGAGACATTTGCTCATGTTGCCCGATACACTTCCATCTATATGATTGTTTCCCTTGCCGCATCCATGGGTTGGAGACTACATCAGATGGATGTGAAGACAACCTTTCTCAATGGAGAGATTGAGAAAGAATTTTACATCGAACAACTAGATGGATTCGTGATACATGAGAAGGAGTCTCATGTGTGCAGGTTGAAGAAAGCCCTGTATGGACTAAAGCAGACACCTTGTGCATGGTATGAGAATATTGATGGATACTTGATGATTTTGGGCTTTAGTAAGAGTGTTGTTGATCCCAACCTATACTACAACATTGTTGGTGACGAGTGTCTAATTTTAGTCCTATATGTTGATGGCTTATTCCTCTCCAGTTCATAAAGCCTTATTGTTGAATGCAAGCGTGCATTGGATTTTGAATTCGAGATGAAGGACCTTGGTATGATGCACTACTTCTTAGGACTATAAGTGTGGCTGAGGACTGATGACATTCTCCTGAGTAAGGGGAAATACACAATGGAGATATTGAATAAATTCGAGATGACAGACTGCAAAACCATTGCTACAATGATGGTGATGAATTTGAAGAAACTAAGCGAGACTTCTTCTGATTTAGGGGAGATTGATCCACATCTTTATAGACAACCGATTGGATCATTGATGTATCTGGTTAACACCAGACATGATATATGCTATGCAGTGAGTGTACTCAGTCAGTTTATGATTTAGTCGAGACATACACATTGGATAGTAGCAAAGCATGTGTTGAGATATTTACGAGACACAATTTATTATGGATTGAGAAATGCCTCTGGTGTAGACATGATATTGCAGGGATGTCGATGCAGATTGGGTAGGGAGTGCAGTGGACCAGAAGAGCACCTCCAGTTTTTGTTTTACTTTGGGATCTGTCGTGGTTTCCTGGTGCAACAAGAAACAAACTTCTGTGGCTTTGAGTACCGCATAAGTAGAGTACATTGCATTATGTGCGGCAGTCCGTGAAGAAGTACGGCTTCAAAAGCTCCTTGCAATCTTATTTGGACATGATATGGATTCCACAGTTATCCATTGCAATAACCAGAGTTATGTGAAGCTCTGAGAGAATCATGTGTTTCATGATAAATCGAAACACATTGAGATCAAATACCATTACATCAGAGATATGGTGCAGAGGAAAGCAATACATGTGCAATACCTCTCTACACACAGGCAAGTTACAAATGTCTTCACCAATCCGCTTTCCAGAACGAAGTTCGAGTACTTCCGTGAGATTCTTGGGCTGGTGGAGAATGCCTCCCTAGCTGAGAGGGACTATTTATGATTGCATCTTCACGAGACATTCTCCAGATCGTAATCCTCTGGACTGAGTTGAGATGATATGTGAGAACGCCTATGTGATAGGTGAGTCATACTCCTCTGGAATGAGTTGAGATGAGTTGTGTTGGTCTCTTGTCGTGCTCCTCTGGACTGAGTTGAGATGACTTGATATGGTCTCCTATTGTACTCCTATGGACTTAGTTGAGTCAACTTGAGATGGCTCTCCAGTTCATACTCTAATGGATTTAGTCGAGTCGATGTGTTTGAGAGTGACGTCCCTTGTGGTTGAGCACATGTGGACTTGTCCCTAGTGGAAGAACACTAGAGGATGTGTGTGAGACCCCTTGCTACATTGTCAAAGAGTAAGACTATTGTAAAACCCTAATTTGTATTGTGAAGGGTACAAGTCGACCCTATTGTGTAAAGACAATTAATATTATGTAAAATACTAATTGTATTATTGAGTTGTACAAGTCGACCCTATTATGCCAATAGACATGTCTATTGAGTTAGGTCATGTATATATTAGTGAATGATCCCCATTGCGGATCATTCATCTCATCCACTCAATGCATAGCTTGGAGAGCTGAAATTTGGTGTGCATCTCTCTTGCACTAATCTTTATTGTTCATAGAGCACCCTCTTGTGTGCACTAGGGTTTTGTCTTGAGGGCCACCTTTGTTGGCACCCATACTTTTCAGTGGAAAGGGTTTCTTCTCTTGGCAATATAACAAATGGTTGTTGGGTTTTTCCCCTTGTTTGAGAAGGGTTTTCCTAGGATAACTTCTTGTGTCTTGTGCATGGTTATTCTTCTTGTGATCTTGGTTTACTGCAACTATTGTATTTTGTGTTGCTACATTGTTTATGGCTCAAGTTCATTGAACTAGCATTACAATTTCAACACTTACAAGAAACCTACAATAAACACAGGTAGTCTCACACAAGTGAAGTGATCCACTCCAAGGGTACACATGTCAAGCTCCAAGGTGATGTTGTACACAATAAGGGCTCCAAGATAATGGAGCTAGATAAGGTGTGTCCATACCCCTGTGTCACAATCCCACATAGACTCCACCACTCCTCCTAATCCATGTACATCGCTTAATCAACTCCCCCTGCGTGAACATTATTGCAACCCAAGCATCTTGAGCCAACTCCAAGCCCCCATACATGAATCCAAGCTACACCATGCTATTTACGACCCGATGCCCTCCTCCAAGATGCACAATACTCCTCCTCTTAAGTAGGATGTTCTCCAAGCAAGTGAACCTCTCCATGTGGCCATCTCGAAGGACATCCCCCAAGTTGTCAAGAGAACTCCAATGACCTAGGGAAGCATGCCAAGAAAGCACCAACTTAGGTCTAGCAACCACTGAGCAAGATAGCTCCAATGTGAGAATCCATCACATACCATCTCCCATGTGTCAATATTGTTAGAATGTGTTTTAATGTTGTCCAATGGCTTGATTCAATTTTGTACTTAGCCTCATAATGATGATTATTATAACATCATTCGCAGGGCATTTGTACATGTAACATGGCCTCACTAGACATTTGTAATACAACACATGTGCACATGGAGATAGTTTTTGGAATTATTTGGTGGTGACATGTCTCTTGGGTAATGATGACCTATACTCATAGGCCAATCTTATCCACTACTTCCCGCTTATCTCTTTATGAGCTCATCGTCAACCTTCATGGATTGGTTGATCCACCCTCAATTGTGCCTTATGATCAATGGTCCAAGTTTATCATGTTTACTATAAATTGAGGCAATTGGTCTTAAATCCAAGAAGGTGGAGAGTGGCTTATGCTATTGATAATTAGCCTGGACCCTATGGGTGCTTAGGCTAGATCACCCATATGCTTGAGAGTTGTATGGATCCCATTTGAACTCCATACATGCATGTGCTCTAGCAATTATGATAGGAAGAGTTTTGTAGAATATAAGGCCTACTTCCATGGATCTTTCCCACCTTGAGGTTTTACCACATAAATTTCTTGTCTCTTCTCTATTATTCAATAGATCTACTTTTATTTGTTTGATGATTTTCATAGGAGTTTAGATATATTAGATCTTGGTAATATGTTTCTTCATATTTTCCCGATCTTCCGAATCTATCTTGGACCATTTGGGGGATGAACATACACCATGTACTCCAAATATGATGTAGCACCCCCAAACATGGTGTAAACACTTTCGAAGTAACCTGAAAGCTAACATTCACATGCAAACATTTTTTGTTTCATCCATTATAACTTTTGGAGAAGATGATGGGTTCCTTTAGTTCATTCCCATGTGAGCATTGCCTTGTATAGAGATTGCATAGAGTGATAAGTTTTATGGCTTGAGGGAGAATATTTGTGTTAAGTTTTATGGCTCAAGGGAGAATACTTATGTTAATGTTAGAATGTAAGGACCTAGTTGAAAGAAGGATACATATATATTGTAGATTGATTTTCCTATTCATGTGGGTTGGGGGATAATATTTATACTCTAAAATAAAAGGAGGTTGTATTAGTAATTTAATGGTGACTTTTTATTATTTAGCAAGCAACATAGTAGGGATTTGAGCCTTTGTTTAACATGAAAGTTGTCAAGGGTTGTTTCAATTCAACATTTATGTTAGTAAGATTGTTCAACTAACTGTTGTAATGTTGTCTTCTATCAAAGTCTAGTGTTGTTTATGCTTCAATGTGCTTAACAAGTGAGTTAGAGAGTTATTATGCTCATTACTGGAGATATGCCTAGAAGATAAACCCTGAGAGTGAAGCCCATGAAAGTTGGCAAGGGATGTCTTAGTTGTAGTGCCCCTCAACACTAAGTTAATATACCCACCAAGTCAACTGGGAAAATCCCTAAAGGACTGATTTATTTTTTCAAATATAAGAACACGATTAGTAGTTTTCAACAATGCATCATCTCATTCTGATAACCATAATCGATGCATGCACATCACAACATAATGTAACCACAATATTTGTTTTCTACAAAATTTTGCATACATATAATTTCATGTCTAAAAATCCCAATATGATCTTAACAAGATAACAAGATCCTTGCTAAAATCATTCCTCATGAGATTTCTTTCAATAGCAATGTCTATAGACCAACTAAATCTTAATCTTACATGCATTATGCTTCTCAAGAAATCATTGGATGTTCGAGATATAAACATTAGTATTAGATAAATTAGTCAAGGCTTGACAAAGATGCACTAACATATAAACACATATGTGTTTTCCAATTAAGAATTGTACTCGTATAGTAGGTGGAAATTTCACATCTATATTTCAACTTAATAATCATAACCACATTCTTGAAATGATTTAAGTAACTTAATTATATGCTCATCCATGAATTCAACGTATGACCAACAATGGTTTCCACAAGCATTGGAAAAGCGACATTCATAATCTTGACAAGTCTATAATATAAACATGGCTCAAGACCATTGTACTATTTTGGATTAGGTCAACAAGTATCTCTTGCTCTACAATTGGATTCAAGCATGTACACCAATATTTTTCATGCAAGCTTTATGCGAGTACTTGTCCTGCATCCATTCCTTCTAATACTTGCCATTCAACCATCTAGTTGAATATTTGTCATACAAGATAGTTACAACCCTTCGGGAGAAAAAATGAATAAACATTAGGTATACAATCATCTACAACCTTGTAGGTGAAGTACTCCAACAATTTAACAAGTGACAAGATAAAACATACACAAGAAGAACACATGCACAAACTTTATTGATGATTACATAGAGTCCTAAATTTCTTAGGCGTACAATTAAAAATAAGAGATACACAATTATACTCTTTAAGACAATGTTCAACCATTATATCAAACACTCAACAAGCAATGTTGTAGTAACAACATTTGAATGAGGACTTTTGTCAAATAGTTTGCTCACAAACACCCGTAGCTCTAGTAAATCTCTAATATGTCCTAAAATATGATCTTCATTCTGAGATATTTGGTGAGTGTTTATATCTATATTAATGGAGTTTCTACTCCAAAAAGAATGCCAACCCATATCACAGGCTGTGAAAAAAATATTAGTCTGTGAAGAGTTGTCTAGACATTCCTACATTTGACAAATTCTACAATATTTCTATTAAACAATGAACACTTCAAAAATTATGATTTGGGTTCTTGAGATGTTTGGTGAGTGTTTCTATACCCATCTATAGATACTATCTACCAAAAACCACACTAACCTAGATCATGTATTTTGATACAAAGACAAATCTTGAAAGGCCTATCTTCACATGCTCAAAATCAACATAGAAATTCATTCAAGCATTTTAACAAACACATGGCAAGCACACCACAAGCTATAACCATACATGAAAAATCAACCCAAATGCAATTGTCTAAGAATACTGATGGTAACATTCAAGTTATTCTACCAATAGAAACATTCTCAGCTATCATAGAATCCTCAAAATCATTATACCAAAACTTGTCAAGATGTGCCAAAGTTGGCTCTCTCATATAGAGATTTTAAGAAACACTTGGCATGCAATCTCCTTCTACTTTGCTACATACATACATTGAACCATAGAAAAGAAGATAAATCTATTGCTTATCTATTGGCAACTCAATAAATTGATTTCCCACCAATTTCATCAAGCATTAGTTAATTTTGAAGGATTACAATTCATATAGCATAATACCACTTATTCAAAGGTTTTGCCAAACACTTAGCAAACACCCTCTTAAACTCTATTAAGGAACACAAATATTATCATTTTCTTTCTAATTAAGGGGAGAATACCAATTCAATTCAAATGAAGGTAATTAACTACAATTTACTTCCCTTTTCATGTGAAGTTTGTTGATTAATTGGGTTGGTTGTCATTGATGTCAACCCTTGAAGCAAGTCCGGTAGCCCCAACAGTAAGATTAAGGGACTTCAGTTGATTGATGTATAATGGTATGAAGTTTAATATATTTGTAGGTAATAATACTCTATATGGATAGTACATGTCATGCCATTTCCAGTGATATGCGGAACACCACATAACTCCTCACGGTTAGAGAGTTATGGCCTAGTAAAGTGGAGAACCCTCATGAGTTATCTAGAAGGTCAAAGAAGTCAGATTAATTCTAGAAGCTCCTAGAAGAAGTTGATTAGTCAAGTGAGTGAAACTAGGAGTTAGTCATGGGTTAAGTTGTTGCAATAAGAAAATAATTAAAAATTATTTAGTTGCAACTAGAAGTGGAGAATTTACTATTTGTAGCAAAGTTAGTTAGAAGTGGACAAGTGGTTAGAAGTGGGTTAGACCTAAAAGAAGAAAAGTGGGTTAAGTTGGTTATAAGGTAACCCCTTGAGGAAGCTACATGGAAGTATAAATAAGAGAGAACGACTCTTCCATTAACACCTATTGAATATCATTGAATATCTATTTTGTGAAAGGTTATTTGGGCAGGTATTATCGATAGAGAAAAGTGCGGTAGAAAAAGTGCAGGAAAAGTGTAGCAGGAAAAGTGTGGCAGAAAAATCGCGGAAGAAAAAGTGCGGGAGAAAAATCGTGGCAGAAAATGTGCGACATAAAAATCGTGGCAGCAACAAAACGACGAACACTGAACACTACAAGAAGAAAAAGGTATGGTTTTCATATGTGTAGTGTTGAATTTACGAATCTGGTTGAGGGTTTGCCTAGTAAATCTGTTGGCTGCCCTCTTGGAAGTTTAGGGCTTGCTCTATAGTTGATCTGAAGCAGATCTACTAAAGTTTAGTATTGGTTCATGTTTGATGGCTTTTCGTTGAGGTATGTTGCTGAAGTTATTGGTACAAATATAGGTTGTATAACAATGAGGTTCTAGCACACGGTTTGAGGTACGAATTTGTGGTATAGTGTTTGAGGTATATGTGATCAGATCAGATTGGTTGATGAGTATACAGTGACAAGTTTCTTAGTGACAGATTTGTCATAACAAGTTGTGACAGTTGTTGATGATTAAACTCACAACGAGGATTTCACCTGCAAAGTATTGCTAAAGCCTATTATTTAAACTATGCTAATGATATATAATACTAGTAGGTGGGATCCCCTTGTAGACTAGAGTCTTAGAGATACTCTTATCACACTTTTTATGCTGTTGTTTTGATGTTGCTTACAGGGTTCTATATGATGGATGATGCAGTCTTAGTTTTGTTTGCGACAAAATGGCAGATGGATAATGCATTTTATGTGTTGGTTCCGTTATTCTAAGCTCTAAATTCCATGTTATGAATGGCTTATATTTACTGTTATTGCATTTGATATTGTCACCATGATTCATTACCTACTACACCTACACAAGACACATGTTAGTAACAACAAGAAACAAGAGCAATGGAAAGAGACTTATAAAAAATATCCAAGAAGAGAAACTATACTATACTATGCTATGTTATGTGCAAATGAAATAAAAAGGAATTAGTGTTAGTCCTAACTAGCAATGGTTAGTGGCTATACAATTTATATTGAGTTATATTGGGAGCATTTGATATATGTTATGGTATGGTTTTGGCAATGGTTAATATGGATTGGGGTGGTGCAATTGGCAAGCAATATGTGCAAGTTTCGATGCATGGAATTAATGGCATGGGATTAATGGTATGGTTTTGGCTGGCTGGCGTGTACTAAGAAATTGAATGGAGTGAAGGATGGAAGCGACATGCAGTAAATGCACGTCCCTCCATACTTCTCCCACTGGGTCGTCACCCTAGCATGGTTATTGTTCATTTGGTTTTGTTGTTGTCAAGCTCTGAGATTCAGGCACAAAAGGAACTACTCAACCAACTTGCCCTTTTTTTATAAAGACATTGGTTACAGGTATGGTTCTTTTCGCCCATCCATGAATTCGCTCTATATATGAAACAAATGATGGCTAGATAATGTGTTGATTTGTGTTCTCCTGAGATTGGCAACTATGTAAACACATGGGTATTTTCTTTGGAATGACTGTGTGGTTATTCGTTTGCAAATGGAAAATTTGATGGTTGAAGTTGTGATTTCGTTGGTTGTTCTGTGTGTGGGAAACTGTGATGGATCTCTGTTGTTTTTGATAGTTATGGGTATTTTGTTGGAGGGTTTCGCTATGTTTATCCTTGTTGGTCGTCTCCTCACAGTTATGGTAACCATATTTGGTTGTATTTAGTTGCTATGGGGTTGCTGTGTATGTTTCGAACTACCTTTTGGTCACTGTGTATCCTCTAGAGCCATGTTCATGGGTTTTTCACTTGGTCGTGGGCTTATTTTGTGGCATTGGCATCAACACAGTTGGTTATGGGGTGGCCATTATGCCAAGAAGTATGCTTTAGGGTTGTTGGTAATACCCGGTGTCTGCACTTCCATCAACATTGTATAATTTGGTTCGACTATTGAGGAAAGTGTGAAAGTTATGCCTCTGCGCGTTCTTGGTATTGGTTACAGTCCAGTGAGCAATCTCTACTCCTCTGCATCATTGCCTACCCTACCTGGTGTTGAATTGTCACACTATTTTACAAGCTAAGAGTTATAAAAGCTTGTGGTTCCACCTTGCTTGTTTAGAAAGGTTTACCACCTATTGTTGATATGGTTGACCTCCAGTCTCTCTGTGTTTTGGTGACCGAGCAAACCCTTGATTATTTTGTTCATGGTTACATAACACATTTTTGATAAACCTAACCAGTCACACTCTTTTCGGGTATCTTGTTGACTGTCATAAGTTGGTTGGGTGGTTTTGACAATGGCTTTGATGATTGTCTCGTCTCTGTTTGATCGGGTTTTTGGAAAGGTGTAATTGGAAATGAGAATTGGTATATCGTCGCTGCCTCCTTTTGTTGTGACAGTTGCATAGATAACTTAGCTCGTTGTTGAGTAAATTGGTTGATTGGGAGTAATGGTAATGTACAGTCACAGGGATGCCTCTTTTCGTTATGCGTTGGTCAGTGTGTTCCTATAATGTGGTATCAATTGAAGTTGGTGGTTGATGCGTGTTTAATTTGTCTCGATCAAGATTATTGCAAGTTGGAAAGTTGATGACTGTGACTTGGTTGTTTACTGTGTATGGTTTATGGAGACATCGTGCATCATTTTGTTTTATTGCACCATCAAAGATGAAGCACAGGTTTTGTAGTATGGTTTCATTGCAAATTTAATTGTTAATGTTGTCAAAAGAATGGAATCGGGCAAGTTTTAAAAGAGTCTGTTCAACTCAGGAAAATAACTGTGTCTATGTTTGATTTGGGAAATTACGAATTATGGGTAGTGGTTGATATTTTTATATGCTAAACAGAGTTGAAGCAATGTGACCGTATGTTCTTTTTGATGTTATTTAAATGAAAAGAAAAGAAATGAAAGAAACAAGAATTCTATTAACAGGAAGGTTGAAAGGCATAGTGATTCTGAGTATTATCATACACTGTGTTAATGAAAAAAGTTGAAGATTTTAAATGCGGGACAATGAACAAGTTTTAACACACAGTAATTGTTTAATTGGTCACAGTGATTGTTTGATTGGTGTTGATACTTGTGAATTATGATACAAATTTTGATGGCTATAAATATAGGGTGATATTCCTGTCTATCTTGCTTTAGCCAAGTAATATCTGAAAAATTCTTGAGTAAGTTTATTTCATATCTTTTCCTCAACATTTATTTTGGCGACCATACTGGGGAGATCTTCAATATCTCTCTGCTTGATTATCATCAAATACATCTATTTTTTCGATTTTGATTCTTTGACTGTTTTGTTATTTAATGAATGTACCTATTGCAAGGCAACCTAATATTGAGCCCGGTCTTCAAGATCAGACCAACATTGCTTTGAATTTGTTTAACACCATTCTAGACACTGCCAATACTCGGGCTGATCTTAATCATTCACGGGCAACAATTGAATGAGACATTAGTGCCCAAGAACGTTGGGAAGCTAGACGTAGATAGCCTAAAAATCAACAATAACCTTCTTTTTCCTTCAACTTTGACCTTCTTTCATGTCCTTAGACCCTCGTGTTTCTAGGAGGAGAAGAAGCTTATCACCCGAAATTAATCCTATTACTGAAATAGGAAGAAGGAATGTTGTGTTATCTACCCAAAAAAGTGCTCTAAGGACAACCTTGTCTGATTCATCAAGTTCATCTTTCTCTCCCTTACCTATCATCCACAAGATGGAATGTAGTGGTGGCTCTGGCAACACTGGAAGTGCTTCCTCCTCCCAGTCTTCAGCTTCGTCAGTGATTTGTAGCTTATATAACCACCATATCCCTGTTCAATCTACCACAAACCCCACCAAAGTCATCAAAAAGTATGGGGATTTTCAATTTGAAGAAGACGCTATGACCAGACCATGGCATGTTTCCCCTTCTCTTAACCTAGCACCTGCTACTCGTCCACTTCCTAAATTCAAATAACATCTTCCTAGGTTTTCAGGAAATAACACTGTAACTACAAATGAACACCTAGTGACATTTTCTAATGCCCGTCACAACATAGGAGCCAATGACAATGATACTTGCATGCGCTTATTTGTCAATTCCTTGGAAGGAAAGGTTGCGACCGATTTCTTTGAACTTCCTCCTAAGATTCTGTCTACTTGGGAGAAGTTAGTCTATTGGTTCAAATCCACTTATGGGCAATCTAAAAGCCCAACTAAGTAGTTACGGGAATACAATAACATCGCCTATAAATATGGTGAGACCATCAAGTCCTTCAACTTGCGGTTCACTAAGTTATACAATCAAATCCCTGTACTCATTCGACCTCATAACCAAGCCACTTTCATGCCTTATTATAATGCATTACCTCCTGCCTATCATCATAGGCTTGAGGAAAAACCCATTGATAACCTTGGTTCCGCTCTGCATACATGTTTGGAGTATGAAGAACAACTCGAAATAATAGGTCTTCCTCAGGGAGAATCGGTTAAACAGACGGACATTTCTGCCCTCTTACAACTAGTACAAGATATAAATAATCGTATGATAGCGTATGAACGAAACGAAAATGTCTTCCCTCTCACCCCTGGAGCTTCATCCTCTTCTGCACCCCCCTTTAGAGGTCCAATTGAAAATGATTTTCAGCCTAAATCTATCATGCCTAGAAGTTGGTGTAACTTTTGCGAGGAACACCACGAGGAAACCACATGTGAGGTAAGGAAGAAGGCCAGAGATAAGATCTTTGGTAAAAGACCGAAGACTACCATCGTTGTTCTAGATTTTGCAGAGCTAGAAGATGTCATGATCATCAATACTAGGAACAAATCCTACACTCCCAAAATCAAATATGATCAACCCCGCAATTCTTCTAGCTCGAGCTCATCCTCTCCAACTGCTACTGTTTAGGTTCCTAAGGTTCCTGACAGTCAAGGAACCACCCCTCCTCTCCCCTCTTCCAGATACAATATTTTGAATCAGTTGGCCAACATCAAAGTAGATGCCACCCTTCTGGACATGGTTGTCATCCCTGAACAATAGAGGCATCTAAAACAATTCATGGAAAGAAAGGCTTCCATTATAGCCAAGCTATCTGAAGAGGTAAACGAAGATGATTCGTTTGTAAATAAAGTAGGTGTGCATAACTTTAGATACCCTATAAAAAATTCCCCCTTTTTATATTTCTGTAAATATTATGGATAATATTTCCCATTGTTGCCTCATTGATGGCGGTTTGGGCCCAAGTGTAATGTCGAAAATTATTATGGAAGAGCTAAGCTTGTCTTATACAAATGAAAATGCCAGAAGCATGCTCTCTTATAATAGTGTACAACAAACGACCATAGGTGAGATTAAAGATGTGACCTTAGTTTTGTGCGGACACCCTGAAATAAGGACGACCCTCAGTATTCAGGTAATTGATAATCCAATAAGCAATTACTCAATCATCTTAGGAAGATATTGGCAAGCTTTGATGGGTGGATACCTCTCACTTGACGAGACACACTTATCTGTTCTCAGAATGGTAAAAACATTATAGTCCTTAGAGAGGGAAGGATTTCACCTTACATAGAGAGTGTCCCACAACCTAATGTGAACTATATCGAAGAGGACCTAGGGGTGTATTCCATCTTTGCCGAGGAGGATCACATTCCCTTGGAAAAAATTGATTTAGATGATGGTATGTGGCACATGCACTTTGATGGTTCATGCTCTAGTGAAGGTAATAGAGCTAGCATAACATTGTACTCTCCTATGGGGAAAATTCATAACTTTTCGTACAGGTTCAAGTTTTCTTGCATAAACATTGTCACTAAATTCAAATCTTTATTATTAGGCATTGTAAAAGCCGATAATCTAGGTTGTGGTCACCTTACAATTTTTGGAGATTCTGAGCTTGTTGTGAACCTTGTACGTAAGATATACTCTCCTAGCAACAAGTGGATGAAACGATACACCCAAACTGTTTGGGCACTTATCTCAAACCTATTATCTTTCAACATTAATCATGTTAAGAGGGAATTGAACTCGATGGTTGATCAATTAGTTGTTTTTGAAGCCTCTCCTAATCGACAACTTATGCCACATAGACTTGATTGTACTTTTCAATATCTATATCGTCCACATATCCCTGACAATATAGAATCCTGGAAGGTCTTCCCTAGCGATAAGAGCATCTGTGCTTTCATTCAAAATGAACCTTATAAGCCCAAGGAAATTATATCCATAGAAGATAACAAGATTCCTAAGAGCTTGACTCCTCTAGATAGTTCATTTTCATTGAGTGATGTAGGCAATAAAGAGAAACATAAAGAAGAGGAGTCAAAAAGGAAGGTGGGTGAAACCATCTCGTTGAACATTGGGACACCCGAGTCACCCAAGAATGTTAAAATAGGTGCCTAATGTTCTGATGAAGAGAAAATGAAGTTTACCAAGATGCTCGACGAATTTTAAGATGTTTTTGCTTGGTCTTATGAGGATATTTGTGGTTTTGATCCCACTCTTATACAACATGCCATTCCCATCAAGGAAGGAATAAAACTAGCTAGGCAAAAACAAAGACCTATCAACCCTACGTTGGAAGAAACTATTCAAAAGGAGTGGGAAAAACTCTTGAAAGCTAGAATCATCTTTCCGGTCAAATATTCTGAATGGGTTTCCAATTTGGTTCTTGTTCGGAAAACAACAAGTTAGTTCAGATTATGCGTTGATTTTCACGCATTAAATCGGGCTAGTATAAAAGATCACTTTCCTCTCCCTAACATGGAAATGATTTTGTAGCAAGTTGTAGGGTCACAGATGATGTCCTTACTTGACGGTTTTTTCGGTTACAATCAAATCAGGGTAAAAAGGGAAGATATATAAAACCACCTTTATTACTCGTTGGGGTACCTTGACTTATGAACGTATGCCTTCTGGCTTATCTGATATAAGTGCCACCTTCAAAATACCTATGCTGGTAACTTTTGACGATTTGATCAACGATATTATTCATATCTATCTTGATGATCTAATCATGTACTTTAAAGGGCTATCAATTGTCTCAAAATTTAAAAACTTATGTTTGGGTCCTTTCAAGATCGCTTTTGTCCTGGGTACAAACTCTTATATTTTAAAAAATTTACATGAGCGATTGTTTTCCTACAACACTAACGGTTTTAACTTAAAACGCTATGTGGAACCAACTTGAAAAACTTTAACACTGTTTGGATTTTCTGTATATTAGTACTCTAGTTCTGTTTTCATTTTCACCACTACTTTTATAGTATTTTAAATTTTGCTTTCATTTTAATAGCTTCCTACTACTTTTGCAATTATGTCATTTTATTTCTGTTGTTTTAAGTTTTGCAGTCCCATTTATGTCATGAATTTTATTGCTTTTCATCTTTTAGTTTAATTTTGGTCAAGAATAAGATGTTGGATCAGTTCTACCACAGTGACACTCCTGCAAGGAATTATTAGTCAATAACAATCAATCTTACACAACTGTTACGATGTTCCCCCTGGAAGCATAATTGAATTTGTTATCTGCTTTCACTGTCGTCTTGTAAAGAAATTGGTTATCTCCCGCTTCTGCTTTCCACTTCTTCATCCATTTGAGAGTTAAAAGAGCAAGTCCATAATTTTTTCTCCTTGAAGTCAAGAGCGAATTCTGGTTGAATGATTATGCATACGGGGATAAACCCCTTCATAGTTAACATTTTTCATGAGTTATTCCCTAATTCCCAGTCATTTTTCCATTAAATCTGCTCACTTCCCCCTGTTGCATAATCATTCCGGTTATACCTTATCAATCCGTTGTTCTTGTTCTACAAGACCATACATTTTGAGTTCTTAATCTGCTGGAAACATATTTCCCTATGAAGTCTGTTAGCACTGCCATTTTTCTTTCAATTAGATTCGATTTTCAGTCGAGTTATAGCCCATGTGTCAAAACATGTGAAGTGAGGTACGTAGCAATGAAGGGGTCGAAGTCAGCAAGTGGCTGGTTGGCCCTTGGAAGCGGGACTGGATGTCATAATTGAAACATGCATAAATGGTATGGGTGTGTCATTCCTAGAGAGTTGGGTCCTTTTAAAAGTAGCTTCTACATGCCCCAGGTCGAGTCAAGTAGTTAATGGAAGTTGCGTCGGCAAGTGCAAAAACTATTATCAGCTCATTATGAAGGCCGAGGGAATGAAAAATTGTGCCATTCGTATCACGTATGCTCTGTAGCCCTTATTGCCTGTACCTTACACGTGGGGATGTGCCATGGAAAATATGCAATTCAATTCGAAACATCCATTCACCATGAATTCATTGTTCCTTGGCACGATTCCTCCTTCCACCTGATTTGTTATAAATCCTAGAGCTCTTGCACCCATGTTATTCACGAAATCAGATTCAGGCTATGTCTGTAAGTTTTCTCACAGGCCCAGGTCGATCGGATTCTCCATCTTGGGCATCCGCCCGATATACTGTGTGCAAGGCAGATACCGATTGCGCCATGGTGACCTCTCAGAACATGAAGAAGGGTACACGTAGTGGAAGGATCGCCATACCCGAGCCCCAAACTGATTGGGATTCTTTCTCGCTCACAACAGACATCCCCAAGGATAAAAGGGAGATTTTTCCTTTACCAACGGGAAATACGACATCACACCGCACAGAACTTGGAGTGGAAGGAACCACGCATCAAGGAGGGACAGTAGAAGTCCTGTCTCCCCAACAACAGATACTTCGGAGAAGGGGTGGAACAAGGAAGAACAAGGAAGCTGGGGAAAATTGAATCTCAGATGAGCTGCATGCACAACCAGTCGTTGAACAATTACTTATGCGCATCGTCCACCTAGAGCCTTTGGAAAGTGCCAGCCGAGGAACTGGGAGCAGAACAAGGAGGATGGATGCTGTAGGCTCAAATGATTAAGAGACATCTCAGCAGCTGAAGCAAGCGAAGATAGCCATCGCTGAGCTATACCAAGAAAACAGGGAGCTAAGACAACAATTGGCGACAAAGATAATGAAAGCATTAGCAGCACAGGGTCGCGAAGGGAACATGACGTGGCTCAAGAGACAACTTTGAGAGGCTCAGGATGTGATTGTACAACTACGTGAAGCACAATGACTATTGGAAGAAAGGTATGCCAAACACTCTAGAGAATGTGAAGCGACCGAAGGGATATCCCACACAGCTCTCGCCAGCAAGCAAAAAAAAAAAGATTAGTTGAGTTTGTTCTTGTATCCGCAAATAGATGGAAAATCTGGACAATTTTGAAGGAGACATTGCCCAAGACATTTTCCATTTTAATAATAGTCGCGACGGTCTACAACCACTTGCCGCACACACTTCCCACAACAAATGAGCGCGCAGAAGAAAAACAAATCCGTTACAACAGACATTGGGACTCTGACATACGCTTTTCCACCCAGATACCGGATCGACGACTGAATCCCCGTGGTGGATTACAACGATCATGATGTAGCCAAATGTACCTTTTGTCTATTTTTGGAAAACGTCATCCAAAGAGTTTTGTAATGTAAAACAATTAGTTCCCTAGTTTGTAGAGATAACAGTTAGATGAATAGGGTAGCCCAAGTTACGCCCTGGTTTATATATTTGATCTTTTCGATGTAAGCCAGGTTGGTTGGCAAAATTGGTATAGACAGTAGCTATTGTATGTAATTTGTGTGCGACCAAAAATTAATGCAAAAGTCCTGTAACTTTGAAGAAAAAATTCTAATTGTAGCAGTTGGATGTATTGTTCTCCCTTTATTGCGTATGTGCTTCCTGTTATCTTTATTCATATATTTTTCTGTCTAATTTGGAACGAATTTTCGAACCTGTGGATTTGCTGTGCAACGCCCCTTGTTCACGCCATTTAGACAAAACATCTTTATTCTAATAATTTAACTCCGAATTCACCCGCCGTGGTGCTCCGAGTTACTTCCTGTAATTTCTCTCCGCCACATATTACTATTTTGCACTGAAGACTCTTGCTCGCTTAGCCTTTATCCTCTCGAATTCCATTCACCAAGTCATTTGTTTCCGTTGTTTCCTCAAATCGACTCCATAGCCCAAAGTCTTATTTTCTTGCGCCAATATAACCAGAACCCATTATATCAAAGTTGTTAAATCTAGCCACTGCTTCAAAGCCATATCCCTCGCGGAGAACAAGTCTCCTGATAGAGCCCTCTCCAGGTCCGAAAGGCTAGTTTCAAGCATCAAAGTTGGTTGAAATAGTTACCTTCGTCGTCTGTTTATCAGCCGAATAGATTTACAAAGTGCTAACATATAGCCCAAAGTCTTATTTTCTTGTGCCAATATAACTAGAACCCATTATATCAAAGGTGTTAAATCTAGCCATTGCTTGAAAGCCATATCCCGCGTGGAGACCAAGTTTCCTAAGAGAGCCCTCTCCAGGTCTGAAAGATTAGTTTCGGGCCTCAAAGTTGGTTGAAATAGTTACCTTCGTTGTTTGTTTATCAACCGAATAGATTTACGGAGTACTAACATTCTAGCGCCGTTGTCGGGGAACGCAATTGAATAGATTTTTCCCTGGGAGAATGACTAACGTTGTAGTTTGACCCCTAAGGGTAAAAAAGGGACAAATATCTGCATCGGCTGAAACCTTTACCCTGGTGACTCCAGTAAAAAAGTCCAGTACCTCCAAGCAGCGCAGTTCAGGAACATTGGCTCTGAAGATGATTTATACCAGAGCAAATCCTGACCCAAACGCTACAGAGCCTGTGTACAACCCTGAGAAAAGTTTGCGTAGGACTAGAGAGAAAGCGTTGGACCCATTCTATTACCTGGACAAAAGTCTGTCCTTACCAAAAGACGACGCGAAAAGCATCGGCGACCTTGAGTTTGACGCATTGTTTAAGCAAACCCTATTCAGGTCTAAGTCGAAAACCAGTTTAGACGAGATAGTTTTCGACTAGAAGAGATTCCAAACCCTAGTGTCCAATAATATTCCTCAAGTTCCAAACCCTCCTAGAGCCATGGCCGCTAGATTCGCCCCCCTCGTTCTGCCAGCCCAACTACATGGTCTGCCCCAAAATTATAGCCATAGGATTAAACTCTACGATGCTTAAGGGAACATTTTAGCCCAGAAGCATCTGGATTGGTTCAATGACTTCGTCGAATTGGAAGAGGTAGACTATACAGATGCAAAAATGAGGTTGTTCGCTCAAATTTTTGTAGGGGAGGTGAGGAACTGGTTCAAATCCCTACGACCAACAAGTATTTAAGACTTTGCCGCGTTTAAAACATCTTTCATCAATAGATGGGGAGACAAGAAGAACCCCTTGTAGTTGTTGACGCAGTACAATAACATGAAGAAGGCGCCGTAGGAGATGGTGCGAGAATTCTCAGCCCGTTTCATGAAAGTTTATAACTCGATTTCTGCGGAAGTCTAGCCACCCCCCGGGGCTGCGTAGTTGCGGTACATTGACTCTTTCGACAATGATTTCACTTTACTATTGACAGAAAGAAGATCAACAAACCTGGATGTGATAATGAGCAATGCAATCGAAGTCGAGGTAAATATGATGGCATCAGGGAAGATCAAACAAAGATTCAACAGAGGCGATAAGAAGCCCCAAGGAGACGCGCAACCATCAATGTCGAGATCTGCTGACGACAAATTCGACATAATGATGAGAACAGTGGAGAAGCTAATGGAGAAGATTTCTGTAGGAAACAAACCCGCTGCTCGAGAACAACATGAACCCCAACCCAGGAATCAAAACCTCAGGAGAGGTCAGGTTCCTCAGATCAGATAGAGGGAGCAGAGGGAGCAGAGAGATTTGGGTGACCAACAGACAAGACCTCCGTTCCAAAACAACTACGTGGATGAAGACTTCAATCAGATGTTCGAAGACCAAATGCATTGTTGTGAAGACAAGAACCCACGCGTGTTCTTGACAAAGAGTGAACATGATCGGTACATGAGAAGAAATGACAATTTCATGTTGGAGATAGACGATGCATGGATTGGGGAAAGTGATGATGCATTTTCTTGGGAAACAAAAGAGTTCATAAAAGGTTATCAGAATGCCATCATGCAGTTTCAGAAGAAATATAACCTCAGGAGCAAGGAAGCATCTACCGAGCCTCAGCAGACTAATCCTATAAGAAAACCTCTCAGCGGACACCCCTTCCACAAGTCGATCAAGGCCAGACAACACGAACAAGGATGCGACGAAAAAGGCAAAGTCGAAGGAGGAGGCCCCGAAGAAAACACCGAAAGCAAGCCGAGAAGCGGGTGGAAAAGAGGTAGAGAAAGTCTGTCCTCCCTTTAAATTTGAACATGAAATGGCTAAAATCAAAATCTATGTCCCTTTCAATGAACTTATCAAAAAGGGTGAATACCGGGAGCAAATTATTAAAATGCTGAAAATGGGAGGGACCCCTGACACTCTGAATGTCCAAGATGATCACCCTGCTATTCTGTTTGGTCTGCGTGTTGAGGAGACAAGTGATATTGAGGACGCACCTCCATTCTATTTTTGTTTGAAGGTTCATGACATGACCCTACATAACACCATGCTGGATTCTGGTGTGTCGCACAACCTCATGCCAAAGGTGATCATGGATGAACTGGGCTTGGATATCACTAGACCCTACAAGGACCTTTTCTCTTTTGATTCGAGGAAAGTGAAGTGCTTGGGTCTCATCAAGAATTTGGTTGTGTCATTGGGCCAAATTCTTTCAAAGAACATGGTTAGGGATCATGGAGGACATACCCCCTAAGTTTGGCATGCTGCTATTCAGATCTTAGGATGCGAAGTTAACGGGGACCCTGTAAGTGGACATGTCATACGCCACCATTCCGATCTTTGGCCAGGATAGATGGTCGTATAGAGAAGTGCTGCTGAAGTACATGGTGAGCAGCAAGACGTAGCCAAATAACCATCCCATATAGTCCATCGACACCGAGGTTGGCTCTTCTATATTCTACAATGACCTGAGTTTTGAAGAAGAAGAGCCGACAACCATCATGACAACCAATGAGGAAACCGCGTGGAAAGCAGCAAAGTGCACTGACTCGGAGGACCACGCAAAAAATGGGACATGGAACATGAGCTTTGATGACACGATCAACAAAGATGGGGCTGGGGTTGGCGTGTGGGTAAGCCCCCCTAAAATGGGCACAAATCTGCGCTCATACAAGCTCGCGTTTGAATGCACAAACAACATGGCCGAATATGAGGCATTAATTCTAGGCCTGAAGGTGTTGAGGATAGTAGTGCATGGAGACTCCAAACTGGTCATAAACTAGGTTAAATCCATATATCAAACAAAGAACCCCAGGCTGAGAGCATACATGAACTTGGTGCTGGACCTACTCGAGGAATTTTTGGAGTATGACATATTTGCTATCCCAAGGGAGAAAAATCAGATCGCTGATGCGTTGGCCACCTCGGCCTCGGTTTTTAAAATCCCCATCTTCCCAAACAAGAAATTAGAGATTGAAGTCAAACACAGGCCGACAGTGCTTGATAATATCAAATACTAGCAGGTGTTTGCGGACGACAAGCAGGTAGAAATATTTCTCTAGATGAGAGATGAGTTCGCTAACACAAACATTAATGACGAATGTTGTTGCGATGAAGATGGAAGCATGGATGCACGCAGTAATGATGACCCTTTCCAGAACCAGATCATGGGAAGGGACATAATACAACTAAAAAATAACATCATTCTGAAGGGGTTAGTGCCGCTGGAAAAGATGTTTGACAAAAATGACATGGCTAAAAATCCCAAGATCGTTGCAAGCGAAGAGGACTTGGAAGACTGCAACATCAAGATTGAGGAGAACCCAAAAATTATCGAAAATGCTTAGTCCAGAGGTCAGGGAAGACTACGTCAAGCTCATGAAATATTTCCTTGATGTCTTCACATGGAGCTATGACGATTTGGAGGTGTATGACACTGAAGTAATCCAACATGTCATCCCTCTAAAAGAAGATCAGAAGCCGTTCAAACAGAAACTGTGATAAATAAATCCCCTGCTACTGCCGCTGATCAAGAAGGAGGTAAAGAAACAGTTCGAAGCTAAGATTATCATTTCTGTAAGATTCTCAAAATGGGTAACTAATTTGGTACATGTAAGAAAGAAAAGCAGTGAGATACGACTGTGTGTGGACTTCCGAAACTTGAACAAAGTGTCCCTAAAGGACCACTACCCTATCCCTAAAATGGACTATATCCTACAAAACGTGGTGGGGTCCCAGAAGATGTCCATGTTGGATGATTGTTCGGGGTATAATCAGATCATGGTACACCCAAACGATAGAGAAATAACAACTTTCACAACTCCATGGGGAACGTTCATGTATGCCAAGATGCCCTTCGGCCTGATGAATGCTAGAGCTAGTTTCTGAAGGGCAATGGATGTCGCGTTTGCCGATGAAAAGGACAAGTTCATTGTGATCTATCTGGACGACATCACGGTATAGTTCACCTCCGATGAACAACACCTCAAGCATTTGAAGAAAGTTTTCCAGAAGTGCAGGAAGTTTGGCATATCACTGAATCCAAAGAAATCACATTTCGGGTTGGAAGAAGGGAAGTTGTTGGGACATATTATCTTGAAGGAAGGCATTAAGATAGACCGCAGCTAGGATGAGGGAATCTTGAAAATCGCACTCTACGTAGTAAAAAATAAGTGCAATCCTTCCTAGGAAAATAAACTTATTGAGGAGATTCATCATGAACCTGGCAAAGATCATAAAGAATATAACCTGCATGTGCGAGAAGGGAAATGATATCAAGTGGAACTCAAAGGCGAATAAATATTTCGAATATATGAAAGTGGCGTTGACTAGATCTCCTATGCTAGCCAGTCTAGACTTCATGAAGGATTTGATCCTGTTTTCATTCGCCTCAGAGCACACTATTTCCGGTGTGCTCTTTCAGAAAGACGAGCAAAACTTCGAGAAACCTATAGCCTATTTCAGTAGGACGTTGAGGGATGCTCCACTAAGGTATGACATTATGGAAAAACAAGCATATGCCTTAGTTAAAGCCTTGAAGGAGTTTGGGACATACATATTGCGCTCCCACGTTATTGCTTATGTGCCCAACAATTCAATTAAGGATATCTTGACTTAGCCTGACCCCGAAGGGAGGAGAGGAAAATGGATAGTGACCATGTTGGAATATGACCTGGAGATTAAGCCGACGAAACTAATTAAGGGCCAGGGCCTCGTGAAGCTAATGGTGCAGTCAGACTGGGGCGCTGTGGGGATAAATTTCATCGCCGATCTGTCAGAGAGTCCTCAAGAAGAAACGACTGTGCAAGTGTCCCAGGAGTTTGTCGATTCACCGTGGTATGCAGATATCATCTATGTGTTGAAGAATCTCTAGGCCCCTCCTAACGTAAGTAAGGCTAAGGCCATATTTCTCAATCTTAACGCAGTGAAGTTCTGCATCTTGGACAACTCACTCTATTGGAAAGATCCCGGGGGAATGTTGCTGAGATGTTTGCTGGAGAATGACGCGAAGCGAACCACAGAATAATTTTACAAGGGAGACTACGGGGGACACCATTACTGGAAGACCACCACGCACAAAATCCTTAGGGCGGGTTACTATTGGACTACAATCTTCGCAAACATGTACAAAGAAGTCTCTAGCTACCATGAATGTTAGATTTTCGACGGGAGAAGAAAGCTGTAGCCCCTGCCACTAAAGCTGATCTCAATCGAGGCACCATTCATGTAGTGGGGTTTGGATTTCATAGGTGAAATAAATATGCCATCCTCGGTGCAACACAAATGGATACTCATGGCCACTGACTACTTCACAAAATGGATAGAATCGATCCCCACGAAACACGCTACCGACACAGTCATCATCCAATTCCTGGAAAAACATCTTGTCGAGGTTCGGGTGTCCCGTCAAGATCATAACAGAAAATGCGGCTGCATTTAAGTTTAAGAGTATGGAAAAGTTTTGTCAGGATTATAATATAACTCTAGGGAATTCTACAACGTACTACCCACAAGAAAATGGGTTAGCAGAATCCTCAAATAAAAGCCTAACCAGGATCATCAAAAGGCTACTGCAGGATAATAAGAAATATTGGCATAAAAAGCTTATCTACGCGGTTCAGGCAGATCGGGTTACCACCAAGAAGTCCATTTCAACGTTGCCTTTCCAGATTGTATATGAAGCAGACACAATTTTCCCTACGAAACTGGGGCTGCCCGTCAGAAAACCGTTGCAAGAGCAGGAGGTCGAGCCAAATGACGCTCAGAGAAGAATAAACCAGTTGGTTGACACACAACAAATGAGGGAACAAGTGTACAATCGATCACATCTCCACCAGGAAAAGATGAAGAAATCCTTTGACCAGCATTCCAAGCCAAAAGATTTTCAGTTGGGTGATCTAGTGTTGAGATGGGACGCGAGAAATGAGGACAAAGGAAAACACAGAAAGTTCGACAACCTATGGACAGGTCCATTCAGAATCGATACACATCGAGGAAATAATGGTTATTTTTCTGGAAGAACTAAATGGGGAATGCGTTGGTTGGGGTCCTATAAACGACATGATCCTCAAACATTATTTGATGAAATAAATTCTGTTTAAGTCATTTGTCATTATAAATAGTCGTTTTATTTTTGTGTCAGGTTAATAGGTCAACAAAAAATTGAAGCCCGTAGTGAAGGCCCTGAGTTTTATGCTGAGTCTTTTTTAGAAACTGCGTCAATAGGTTTAGGTTGCATCCTATTTTTCATATTGCAATGTTGAAGAGTCGAAATAAGGTCCAATGGTTAGGCACCTGGTCTACTATTCTTTGCTACCTCGCAGGGAGGATAGCATCCCCATTGGAGCCAGCTGTTAGTGCCACCATTTTTCTTTCAATTAGAGTCAGTTTTCAGTCGTCAAAACACGTGAAGTCATGTACGTAGCAATGAAGGGGTCGAAGTCAGCAAGTGGCCGGTTGGCCCTTGGAAGCGGGAAGGGATGTCAGAATCGAAACATGCGTAAATGGTACGGGTATGTTGTTCCCAGAGAGTTGAATCCTTTTAAAAGTAGCTTCTACGTGCCCCAAGTCGAGTCAAGTAGTTAATGGAAGTCGCGTCGGCAAGTGAAGAAACTATTATTAGCTCATTATGAAGGCCAAGGGAATGAAAAATTGCAACGTTCATATCATGTAAGCCCTACATCCCTTATTGCCTATACATTACATGCGGGGATGTGCCATGGAAAATCTGCAATCCGATTCGAAACATCCAATCACCATGAATTCACTGTTCCTTGGCACGATTCCTCCTTTCGCTCGATTTGTTATAAATCCCAAAGCTCCTGTACCCATGTTATTCATGAAATGAGATTCAAACTATGTCTGTAAGTTTTCTCGTAGGCCCAGGTTGATCAGATTCTCCATCTTGGGCATCCGCTCGATATACTGCGTGCAAGGGAGATATTGATTGCACCATGGTAACCTCCCAGAACATGAAGAAGGGTACACATAGAAGCAGGATCGCCAGACCCGAGCCCAAAACTGATTGGGATTCACTCTCGCTCACAACATGCATCCCCAAAGATAAAAGGGAGATTTTCCCTTTACCAACGGGAAAGACGACATCACACCGCGTAGAACTTGGAGTGGAAGGAATCACATAGCAAGGAGGGACAATAGAAATCCTGTCTCCTCAACAACAGATACCTTGGAGAAGGGGCAGACCAAGGAAGAACAAGGAAGATCGGGAAACTCAAATATCAGATGAGCCATGCGCATGACCAATCGCTGAACAATTACTTACGTGCATCGTTTGCCTGGAGTCTTTGGAAAGTGCCAGCCGGGGAAGTGGGATTAGAATGAGGAGGATGGATGCCATAGGCTCAAATGATCAAGAGACATCTTAGCAGATGAAGCAAGTGAAGCTAGCCATCGTCGATCTGTACCAAGAAAACAGGGAGCTGAGACAACAACTGGCGACAAAGATCACAGAAACATCAGCAACACAGGGTCGTGAAGGACGTGGCTAAATAGACAACTCCTAGAGGCTCATGATGCGATTGTATAGCTGCGCGAAGCACAATGACTGTTGGAAGAAAGGTATGCCAAACACTCCAGAGAATGTAAAGCAGCCGAAGAGATAGCCCGCATAGCTCTCGCCAGCAAGGAGAAAAAACAAGATTAGCTAAGTTCGTTCCTGTATTCGCAAACAGACGAGAAATATTGACAATTTTGAAGGAGACATCGCCCAAGACATTTACCATTTTAATAACGGTCGCAATGGTCCACAACCACTTGCCACACACACTTCCCACAAAAAATGAGCGCGTGATAGAAAAACAAAGTCGTTACAACAGACGACGGGAATGTTGGCCCTTGACCAAGTTTTGAGGAACACTTGGTCATATTTGACCGTTTTTGGGACTTCGACAGCTTGTCAAAGATGGAGCGCAACGCGAAGCGGAAATGATTGAAGCTAGACCCCTTTTTGGGTTTTTGGGGATAATGTAATGGGATTGGGATGTTAGCCCATGGGTTTACCCATGTTTAGGCCTATTTTGTATATATATATGTCTAGGCCATATAGAGAGGGTGTGGATGATATATCTATGTGATATAGGCCAAGTGCCAAGGGTTGAATCTGTGTGGACAAAGCTTTGTGCATTTTATCTAAGGCTTGCAGAACTGAGTGCAAGTCCCTGTGAGAGACTGTAGAAGGATTTGTGTTGTAGTGCAAGGAAGAAGGATCTAGCGAGCTGCACAGATCTTCTGTCCTATGCGAAGAGGGATTCAAATGGCTCTGTGCTGTAACCTGATTAACTGAAGCTAATAAAGAAGAAGACTTTGTGGACGTAACCCTAGGGTGGGGGTGAACCACGGTAAATATGTGTGTTGTGCTCTGTGCCTCGACTTGATGTGTTTGTCTCTTTCTTTGCTAAGTGATTTGATGCATTTAGATAGATCTATTTATGCTTTGTTCTTCTGAGATATGAATAAATATTAGCTCTGTTATGTAAGATGCTTAGTGCTTGATCCGCCAAATCTAATGTATCTCGTTGTGGCTAAGTGCTGGATTATCTAAATATAAGTACATACTACGATGCTCTGTGCTATCTGCGAAGTATCATGAGGGTTGAATATTGATGAGTAATCTATGCTAGGTAATTTCTAAGTGTTATAATCATAGATCTGTGTCCCAACTAAGGTTGCATACAACTGAGTCTTGCAACCACCCTTGCCTCTACCTCGGGTGAGACTTCATCTGCTTCATAGGTGTTGCTGAAAGGGCTAGTAGCTAGGGTTTTGTGGGTGCGCTGTTGTAGCGTTGAACCCTGGGTCTGCCCCTGTGCCAACGAATGGTTCCGTTGCCGGGACCCGAAACTGTGATTGTTGGGAACTGAGCAGAAGAAGCTTTGTGGAAAGATTCGTCCTAAAATTGTGAAAGCTTTGTGCGTGGATCTATGCCGTAGTGTGCAATGATCCACTTGATCTGAAAAGCTCTGTGTTGAGGAAGGAAGGACATATATGAAGGAAAGAAGTCAGATCTGCAAGAAAAGAGGTTGATACTGATGAAAATAAGTAAGATTTGTAAGCTCTGTGCTCCGATAAAGATAAGAATAGTTAAAAGTTCTTAGATCTAGAAGCTTTGTGCCCTGTAGAAATAAAAGAAGTGAAATGTTTTTTGTTTCTAAAAGTATGAATTTAGGTATGCTTGATAGATTTTGTCCTAGCTTGAAAACTAGGGCATTATTAGATGAAAGAATGTTTGATACAAATAGATCTGATAAGAACAATGAAAGATATGTTAGACCTATGCATAGAAATAATTTTTGGACTAACCAATGTATGCAGGATCTTAGAAATAAATTTTTGCAGGCTAGCCATTATGACCCTAGAAAGCAATACAAGAAAAGTTGGGGATCATTAAAGAGAAAGAGAGGATTAACTCTTTATTACAGTTGCAGAAGACTAGGACATCTTGCTAAGGAATGCCTTGGGAGAAACCCTAGTTGCCTCTGTTGTAAGGCTATCGACCATGAAGTACTCGATTGCCCTAGAATGATTGCTAGACTTGAAAAGCTGAATATGGAGCAAGCAAATTCTGAAGGAGATAAAGAAACTAAGATTTTAGAAGAACCCCAGAAAGAATCAGAGATTATGTTGCTGACAATGAAAGAAACCCTGGATGAACATAAAGATGCCAATTTGTCAGAGATCTTCAAAGAAAAGGATAAAATCGAAGTAAGAATAAGAGACTTCGACATTGACTGTGCTCTGGATGAGGGAACATAGATGAACACTATGACAGAAAGTACCTGGGAAACCCTAGGAAGGCCTGCTATGGTTCCTTCACTAGGAAAAATAGGGTTGTTTAAAGGAAAAATGGTAACTCTATGTGGCAAGATTACCCGGATAGCTATGAGTACCCATGGAGCTTCGACAACGGAAGAATTCAAAGTTATTAAATTTATTGAGGACTATTCCCCATTTCCAGTTTTGTTAGGCAAGATCTGGATTGAAAAAGACCAGTTCCAAAGAAAAGAAGGAAAGGAAGCCCTAGAACAGAAGAAGCAAGAACTCATGGAATTTACGACTAGAAAGATCGCCTACTTGATGGAAGAACAAGAGTACAGATCTAAGTTATTGAACACTAGGGACTTAGATGTCGAAGCTATAAGAGCATTAGAGGAACCACTAAAGACCGAAATACCTAATCCATATGATGACGATGTATTTCCCTTGGATCTGAAGAAAGAATCTCAACATCGCGAGGTGACTATGTCGAGAGAAGATAAGGATCAGAATGGAAAAAGGATGACCGAGACGAAGCTCACTGGGAAGAAGGACATGAAGCTAAGTAAGAAGAGGGCAAAGATTGAAAATTTACAGAAGATTCCAGAGGAAACTTCGCAGAAGGAAAAATCACAGGAATTGAGCTTTGCCAGGATCTCAGAACAACGACATATGACACTTCATCATGGCGAAGCAATATAGCCGTTGGAATGATATACCTATTTGAATTTCGCCTCGAATGGACAGAAAAGCATTAAAGGATCACGACCAGACTGTTGGATCATGCCATAATGGATGGATCAATGTTCATGAAAGCTTCATACCCGTTGCAAGCAAACCGTTGACAAATTTCCTATTTAGCTCGCCGCGCTGTGCCCGAAGAACACTTTTGCCAATTGAAAAATCGAAGCCCACAGAACTAGTAATTGTCTACAGTGATCATTGCAAGCAAATTGTTCATTCTAGTGCAACATTTTGAGATCATCGTGACCTCGATTATCTTTCTCGAGTGCGTATGTCCGACGAGCTCACCGAACTTGAGGAATCCATCATAGAGGTCCTTCTCGATTTAATGACTGAGAGAGTCATGTCGGAAAGAAGAATGTCCACTGGAGTCCAAGCATCATTGACGGGAGGAGTGTAAGCCTCCCTGTCGACTGCTCGAGCAGGAACATCTCGAGCCCGCGCAGAAAGAAGAGCTAAGCATAAGGACAACATAGCCAACGCGAAGTTAGTGCCATCCATCCTACCAGCTTACATACCCCCTCTGAGCGGTGAGATTAACAGGTACATTGTCCCTAGAGACTTTGAATACACCCTAGTCATTGCATATCTACCGAAAGGAGTACGCACCTACCGCGCAGATCAAGACAAGGTTACAATGTTGAAGTTTTGTGACTTCAACCTGGGGGACCGACAAGCTTATAGCATGCTTGCCCTGTATAAGTATTTGAAGAGAACTAAGGGAAAGAATTCAAATCTCATCCCTCAACAATGGATGATGAACCTCGCGGAGTCTACTTTTCTTAATGTTATGAAAATACCGCATTTCGACAGAAACCAGGAGGTGAATGCTTGTGTAAAATTGCTGCTAGCAAGTTACCATGGAGGATACCTGTGGTTAGATCGTCGCATAACTGTTGATACGACGCTGATCAATAGGATCACTAGGCTTAGCATGGAGGGCCCTGATCCCCATGAGTACTACCCTGGAAAGACCGTAGACCGTGCTCTTGCGCAAAAGATCAAAGAAGCTTATGGCGATGTTGAGAAAGGTGCTAGAGGCTACAAGGTAGCTTCTATTGAAATTGGCGTAGTGCGCCTCGCATGCCAACTGATCACAAGGAAGTTGGTACACAAGAATCGACCAACACAAGTATCTTGCTTTGTAGTTGACCTCATAGGAAAGTGCGCAGAGGGACTACAGAATGAATCAACTGGATATTGACTGCAGAGAAGCCCAGGATCAAGGGCATGAATTCCATTTTAGCTGGCTCTTGATACTGATTGCTTTTGTTGCATGGGAGCTACCGGAAGGCGCAACCTTCCTGGACCTTGATCCCTTTGAGCCACTAGCCATGAAGTTTAGTACATTATGGTACTTGAACGACATGAGCAAGCAATGGAAAACAAATGCTATTTTCCACACGTACTATAACCAATTGAAAGCAACCATAAGGAGAGAACCTCGCATAAGCCCGAACACTTTACAGAGATTCCAACCTTTGATAAAGTTCAGTGTGGACCACCACTTTATATACCTAACGCCACATGATCATGAGCACCAGGAACAACTTCAGTCCTATTATAAGTTGACAGAAGAAGACCTGGAAGAGATTGCTAAGGAATGGTCGACGGACCTCCTTGTTTCAGCAGGCCCCACAGAAATGTCCGACATCGACAACACCAGAACTACGCAGGATACACCTGGGCCGACTAAGACAAAGAAAGAAAAACCGACGAAGAAAACTGAAGAAGTCCAGGATGTTGACAAATTATCTGTAAGGAAAACTTCCATTACACTAGATGAAGAAGGTGATACAAAAACTCAGAAAGTCGAAGTACCACCACCTAGGGACGAAGAAGACTCGTCGAAGAAAAGGAAGGTCTCACCTCTGAAACCTTCCTCCAGAAATAAACCAAGAACCCCTGTAACCAAGATGCGAACTTCCTTCACATTGGATGAATTTGATTTCATTGTTGCAATGGTCAATGATGCTTCAAAGGAAATCATAGAGAAGTAGGAGGCGAAGCAGGAACAAATGTATAGCCAAATTGAGATCGCGCTCCAAGGAGTACAAAAAGCACTCTAGTCTAGCTGAGTAGTCTCTACTACACCTCTGCCAGAAGGAACAACATAAGTGGGAGATGAATCAGTTCAACTCTGCAAGATTGTTGATGCAGTCGAAGTACACCTTCGATGTGCTTAGGAAGAAAAAGCGCAGGCCACTCAGACCCTCAAGAAAGCACATGAGGAAATTATTGAACAATGCCAAGCCACGCAACAAGAGAAGAATGCTCTCCAAGCAAAATTTGAAGAAGACAGAGTGAAGATCCAAAAAGAGAAAGAGAAACTGCTCACAAAGCAGATAGGAATTGAACAAGTAGTCAACAGAGCATTTCGCTCCATGACCGGCTTAGAGCAGAAGGCCGAAGAGCCCATAGAGCGCTAAGTGACGAAGTTGGCTAAAGTTATTCAACAACTTCAACAAAGGGTCGTGGAATTAGAGCTTCAGACCATACCATAGACTCCTCAAGAAGTGTGTGACCAACGAGAATTGAATGATCAGAGTGTAGTTGAGAGGATTAAAACACTTGCTGCAGAATGTAAATCGCTAAGTAGCAGAAGCGCTCAGATATATGAACAACTATCTGAAGACCTAGAGTTGAAGAAACTGGAGTCCGAGCTCTAGGAAGCAAATCAACACGCAGATATAGTACTGGCACAACTTAAGCTCCTGTCACCCATCAAGAGCATGAAGAGATCCCAGGAACAGTGCACTGCCCAACAAATCATTCTTACCACGCAGAATAGAGTGATTGAAGTCACCCAGAAAATCCAGTCGAGACATGAGGCGACCTACCTACTATTTGAATAAATTGAAGGCCAAGGAACACTACTAGAACAAGTAGTTGTTATAGTCGAGCAACAACTGGAAGGACCTATCAACGAAGCGGTTGTTCAGGAATTCACTGAGCAAGAAGCAGTAGCATAAAGACAAGTCGAAGCAGCTCGGGCCAAGCTCGAGACTTTTGAGGCAAACTTACCCAGACCTGAGTGACTCAGGACGAGTCACATGTGAGTGTTGGGGGCTTGTTGGCCCTTGACCAAGTTTTGAGGAACACTTGGTCATATTTGACCGTTTTTGGGACTTCGACAGCTTGTCAAAGATGGATCACAATGCGAAGCGGAAATCATGGAAGCTAGATCCCTTTTTGGGTCCTTTTTGGGTTTTTGGGGATAATGTAATGGGATTGGGATGTCGGTCCATGGGTTTACCCATGTTTAGGCCTATTTTGTATATATATATGTATGTATGTATGTATATCTATATAGATGTCTAGGCCATATAGAGAGGGTGTGGATGATATATCTATGTGATATAGGCTAAGTGCCAAGGGTTGAATCTGTGTGAACAAGGCTTTGTGCATTTTATGTAAGGCTTGCAGAGCTGAGTGCAAGTCCCAGTGAGAGACCATAGAAGGCTTTGTGCTGTAGTGCAAGGAAGAAGGATCTACCGAGTTGTGCATATATTCTGTCCTGTGCGAAGAGGGATTCAGATGGCTCTGTGCTGTAACCTGATTAACTGAAGCTAATAAAGAAGAAGACTTTGTGGACGTAGCCCTAGGGTGGGGGTGAACCACAGTAAATATGTGTGTTGTGCTATGTGCCTCGACCTGATGTGTTTGTCTCTTTCTTTGCTAAGTGATTTGATGTGTTTAGATAGATCTATTTATGCTTTGTGCTTCTGAGATATTAATGAATATTAGTTTTGGTATGTAAGATGCTTAGTGCTTGATCCGCCAAATCTAATCTATCTCATTGTGGCTAAGTGCCGGATTATCTAAATATAAGTACATATTGCGATGCTTTATGCTATCTGCGAAGTATCATGAGGGTTGAATATTAATGAGTAATCTATGCTAGGTAATTGCTAAGTGTTATAATCATAGATCTATGTCCCAGCTAAGGTTGCAAACACCCGAGTCTTGCAACCACCCCTGCCTCTACCTCGGGTGAGACTTCATCTGCTTCACAGGTGTTGCCGAAAGAGCAGGTAGCTAGGGTTTTATTGGTGCGCAGTTGTAGCCTTGAACCCTGGGTCTGACCCTGTGCCAACAGGGACTCTGACACTTGTCCACCCAGATTCCTGATCGACGACCGAGTCCTTGTGGCAGATTACAACGATCATGATGTAGCCAGATGTACCTTTTGTCTATTTTTGGAAAACATCATGCGAAGAGTTTTGTAATGTAAAACAGTCAGTTCCCTAGTTCGTAGAGATAGTAGTTAGAAGAATAGGGTAGCCCAAGCAACGACCTCGTTTATATATTTGATCTTTTCGATGTAAGCCAGGTTGGTTGGCAAAATTGGTATAGACAATAGCTATTATATGTAATTTGAGTTCAGCCAAAACTTAATGCAAAAGTCCTATAACTTTGATGAAAAGATTCTAACTGTAGCAGTTGGATGTATTGTTCTCCCTTTCTTGCGTATGTGCTTCCTGTTATCTTTATTCATATTTTTTTCTGTCTAATTCAGAATGAATTTTTGAACATGTGGATTCGCTGTGCAGCGCCCCTTGTTCACGCCATTTAGACAAAACATATTTCTTCTAAAAATTTAACTCTGAATTCACCCGCCGTGGTGCTCCGAGTTACTTCCTGTAATTTCTCTCCGCCACACATTACTATTTTTCACTGAAGACTGTTGCTCGCTTAGCCTTTATCCTCTCAAAGTCCAGTCACCAAGTCATTTGTTTCTGTTGTTTCCTCAAATCGAATCGATAGCCCAAAGTCTTATTTTCTTGTGCCAATATAACCAGAACCCATTATATCAAAGGTGTTAAATCTAGCCACTGCTTCAAAGCCATATCCCACGCGAAGACCAAGTCTCCCGAGAGAGCCCTCTCCAGGTCTGAAAGGCTAGTTTTGAGCCTCAAAGTTGGTTGAAATAGTTACCTTCGTTGTCTGTTTATCAACTGAACAGATTTACAGAGTGCTAACATATAGCCCAAAGTCTTATTTTCTTGCGCCAATATAACCAGAACCCATTATATAAAAGGTGCTAAATCTAGCCACTGCTTCAAAGCCATATCCCGCGTGGAGACCAAATCTCCCGAGAGAGCCCTCTCCAGGTCCGAAAGGCTATTTTTGATCCTCAAAGTTGGTTGAAATAGTTACCTTCATCATTTGTTTATCAGTCGAATATATTAAAGGAGTGCTAACAGAGTCGCCAATTTGCTGACAATTAAAATCGCAATGAGGATTTCGCCCACAAAGTATTGCTAATGCCTATTATTTAAACTATGCGAATGATATATAATACTAGTAGGTGGGATCACAATTTTTATGCTGCTGTTTCGTTGCTTCTTACAAGGTTCTATATGATGGATGATGCTCTCTTAGTTTTGTTTGTGACAAAATGGCAGATGGATAATGCATTTTATGTGTTGGTTCTGTTATTCTAAGCTCTAAATTCCATGTTATGGATGGCTTATATTTACTGTTATTGCATTTTATATTGTCGCCATGTTTCATTACCTTCTACACCTGCACAAGACACATGTTAGTAACAACAAGAAACAAGAGCAATGGAAAGAGACTTATAAAAAAAATCCAAGAAGAGAAACTATACTATACTATGCTATGCTATGCTATGTGCAAATGAAACAAAAAGGAATTAGTGTTAGTCCTAACTAGCAATGGTTAGTGGCTATACGATTTATATTGATTTATGTTGAGCACATTTGATATATTTTATGGTATGGTTTTGGCAATGGTTGATATGGATTGGGGTGGTGCAATTGGAAATCAATATGTGGAAGTTTCGATGCATGGAATTAATGGCATGGGATTAATGATATAGTTTTGGCTGGCTGGCATGTACTACGAAATTGAATGGAGTGAAGGATGGAAGTGGAGTGCAGTAAATGCACGTCACTCCATACTTCTCCCACTAGGCCATCACCCTAGCATGGTTATTGTTCATTTGATTTTGCTGTGGTCAAGCTCCGAGGTTCAAGCCTGAAAGGAACTGCTCAACCAACTTGCCCTTTTTTTAAAGACATTGGTTATAGGTATGGTTCTTTTCAACAATCCATGAATTCGCTTTGTATATGAAACACACAATGGCTCAGTAATGTGTTGATTTGTGTTCTCCTGAGATTGGCAACTGTGTAAACGCGTGGGTATTTTCTTTGGAATGATTGTGTGGTTATTTGTTTGCATATGGAAAGTTTGATGGTTGAAGTTGTGATTTCGTTGGCTGTTCTGTGTGTGGGAAACTGTGATGGCTCTCTGTTGTTTTTAGTAGTTATGAGTATTTTGTTGGAGGGTTTCGCTCTATTTAGCCTTGCTGGCCACCTCCTCACAGTTATGGTAACCATATCTGGTTGTATTTGATTGCTATGGGGTTGATGTGTATGTTTCGAACTACCTTTTGGTCACTGTGTATCCTCTAGAGCCATGTTCGTGGGTTTTTCACCTGGTAGTGGGCTTATTTTGTGGTATTGGCATCAAGAATGTTGGTTATGGGGTGGCCATTATGCCAAGAAGTATGCTTTATGGTTGTTGGTAATACCCAGGGTCTGCACTTCTATCATCATTGTATAATTTGGTTCAGCTATTGAGGAAAGTGCAAGGGTTATGCCTCTATGCGCTCTTGGTATTGGTTACTATCCACTGAGCAATCTCTTCTCCTCTGAATCATTGCCTACCCTACCCGGTGTAAATCTATCACACTATTTTACAAGCTAAGAGTTATAAAAGCTTGTGGTTCCACCGTGCTTGTTTCGAAGGTTTCCCACCTACTGTTGATATGGTCGACCTCTAGTCTCTCTGTGTTTTGGTGACCAAGCAAACCCTTGATTATTTTGTTCATGGTTACAGAGCAAGTTTTTGATAAACCCAACCAATCACACTCTTGCTGGGTATCTTGTTGACTGTCATAAGTTGGTTGGGTGGTTTTGATAGTGGCTTTGATGATTGTCTCATCTCTGTTTGATTGGGTTATTGGAAAGTTGTAATTGGAAATGAGAATTGGTATACAGTCGCTGCCTCCTTTTGTTGTGACAGTTGCTTAGATATCTTAGCTCGTTGTTGATTAAATTGGTTGATTGGGAGTAAACGGTAATGTACAGTCACGGGGATGCCTCTTTTCGTTATGCGTTGGTCTGTGTGTTCCTACAACGCGGTATCAATTGAAGTTGGTGGTTGTTGTGTGTTTAACTTGTCCCAATCAGGATTATTGCAAGTTGGAAAGTTGATGACCGTGACTTGGCTGTTTACTGTGTATGTTTTATGGACACATCATGCATCATTTTGGTTTATTGCACCATCAAAGATGAAGCACAGGTTTTGTAGTATGGTTTCATTGCAAATTTAATTGTTAATGTTGTCAAAAGAATGGAATCGGGCAAGTTTTAAAAGAGTCTTTTCAACTCAGGAAAACAATCGTGTCTATGTTTGATTTGGGAAATTACGAATTATGGGGAGTGGTTGATATTTTTATATGATGAACAGAGTTGAAGCAATGTGATTGTATGTTCTTTTTGATGTTGTTTAAATGAAAAGAAAATAAATGAAAGAAAGAAGAATTCTATTAACAGGAAGGTTGAAAGGTATAGTGATTCTGAGTGTTACGATACACTGTGTTAATGAAAAAAGTTGAAGATTTTAAATGTGGGACAATGAACAAGTTTTAACACACATTATATGTTTAATTGGTCACAATGATTGTTTGATTGTTGTTGGATTGTTTTCATTGGATACAAAACTGTTTTTATGGATTACGTAATTGATTTTTCGAACAATACTCATTTTTTTTCCCTACCATTATTTCACTTTTCGCACATTACAACTCCCCTCACCTTGCCGTATTCACTATCCACTCCCTTTTCTTAAAATTTAATTATGGTTAAGATAAATTATGTATTATGACAGTTAAATAAATCGCACAGGGATGAATTACAGTGATATATTCTTTTGATACAGTTGATTGTTTGATGTTTGTGAGCAATAATCATGATCTATTCCCTCTCATTTGAACACTTTTCGCTCAATAAAATTCCTCACATATGCCAGAACCCTTGTTCTCCCCCTGCTCATTGAAAAGTGTTAAGCAATTTGTATGGATTGGATTGCATGAGTCTTATATGTTGCCAAGCCAAACTTTGTTTCATATTTTAAAAGAGTTGTCATGTATGGTTGTTAAAGAAACTATTTGCTAATCAACAATGCATACAAGAATGAGATTTTACAACAGAGGTAGCCATGGATGAGTTAACATAGGAAGAGGAAATTGGCACAGGGGTCCTAGAAGGCCAAGTTTCTCTATACACTTTGATGCAGACTTGCAAGAGTTAGGCCAGCTATTCCAAGCTGGATTTTTTAACTGGATTGGACAAGGAGTGGTCCTACCTAGGCCTAAAAGGACTCCCTTTCAATCCCCAAATGTCCTTGGTATTCAAGTGCTTCCTCATGTCTCACTACAACCTGAAGTCCCTAAAAATGACGGATGTCAAGAGATTGTGCACCCGACAGTCTCCCAACATCATGGCTGGCCTAACTTATCTCTACTTGCTCCTCCACCTGTTAATCAAATTGTCCAAGCTTCCCTTTTCCACTCACCAATATAGTCTTCCCATGCAAGTAAAAGGTTAAAAACCGAGGCCCACCATGCTCTTGACAAAGGAAAAGTCGTTGCTGGCCCCTCCTCACCCTCAAATGACTCTGCCAAATTCATGTCCACCTGCATGAATTTGAGGGATGGTTGCTCTCATGTGATCAGTGAGATTAGGCCTAAAGGCTCCACAAAACTTAAGGCAAATTCATAGGGATCAAAGGGTGACAACAACAAAAAAGGAAAGATTGCCTCCCAGAGTGGCAAATATGGATTTTAAGTGTTTTTATTTATTGATTGAGATCAATTGACTTCTAAAATTTTGGACAACACACTATTTTTTGGATATATGGGTAATATATTTTTGGAAATAATTTCAATTATCATTGATATAAATTGTCAAAATATGAAAGTGATGATGGGAGTCACAAGGAGGGATGTTTTGTTTGATTAACTAGTTGTATTATGATTGTTAAAGAACTAAAGGGAGTCACAAGGGGTCCCACCTACTAGTTATTATTTATTAAAAACCCTTATTATGATTTTATTACTTTTCCCCCTTAACTAAAAATTTGGTTGATTTTTAGTTAACTTAACTAAAGAATTAGTTCAACTACTTCAACTAATTCTAAATTGCTTAAAGGCAAAGGATGAACAAAAGGAGAATAAAAGGAGAAGCATAATAAGGTACGCTCTTTGAGTTTTTGTTGAGATAATTCAATTTTAATTCATTCTTAATTCATTGGAAGCCTAATTATCTTTTATGATAGTAGGGTCCTATTGTAGACAACAAGATTCAGGGCTGAATTACATCATTCAGACACTTGTTTTTCAGAGGTGTTGATCTATCTTTGATAGTCTGTGTAGACTTGTCTGTTTGTGAAATAAATTTCATGACTGACAAAGGCTATTGCGCAGAGTTGAGTGGGCAACAATATGTGGCAAGCTGATCTAACTTTTAAAGTTCAATTTTTTACTTTCTGTCGGAAGTCCTTTTGTATGATTCATCGGGGACATCTAAGTTTGACTTTGGTCCAAAATTTCCTTAGAGAATTTTGTGAAGAGAACGATTCTTTGGACGAATTGGAATGAAATAAACGATTGCTTTATGTCTCATCTGTTTTAATTATTGACTTGGTGTTTTTACTTCTGTCTCTATATTTATTTCAACATCTATTATATTCATAAAATTACATAAGTAATGAATTTTCTAGCGAGCTTTCATTTATAAGAAAATTAGCCTAAGCACTTGTAATCAATACTTGTGAATTAGGATACAATTTTTTATGGCTATAAATATAAGGTGATATTCTTGTCTATCTTTCTTTAGACAAGCGAGATCTGAAAATGCTTGAGTAAGATTATTTCACATCTTTTCATCAACAACAATGACATATTTAGTTCCTACATTTGGCACTTATATTTTGGGGTGGTTGGACATGGCAAGGATAGGTGGTTGTAGCCACCTTTCGGTTGTCATCGGAGAACATAAGAGGTTGTAGACTCCTTATGGTTGTATCCATAGGAGAGTACACCCAGACTCTTTTCTACCCCTTTGAAATCAATGTCAAAGAAAACACGCTCCCCCTGAGTTGTTGCAGTACTTGTCGGAGGTATCAGATATTCAACCAATACAAACTCCCTCTAAATAGATGAACTGTCTTATTTGAGTCCTGCAGAGTATTTGTATCTAAGCCATAGTCTTCTCCTTCTGATTCTTGGACCCGTTCATCTTCATCTTCAACTGTGTCCTCTGTAACAAACTCAATATTGCTCACCTCTTACTGGGACTCCTTCATCAACCTTTTCTTGTCATAATTGGATGACTCCCCCTGTCACTGTTCTCTCTTTGCTTCTGATTGTTCTCCTCCTTTGTTTCTAAAAGGTTAGATTTCCCTGACAAGGTCTTTCCTCTTTTTATCTCTACATAATGTCATGTATATAATTTTGTACATCAGAATGTTGTTGTTGTGAATGTCGTTGTCCTACTTGAACACTACGCAATTGTAGCTTGTACTTTTAAAATAACCCCTGGATCTCCCCATTGATTCTCATCGATCTTTATTACTGCAATTTTATTTTTCTTCCATGATCCCTACAATCCCAGGCTTTTATGACCATATTCAATCACAAGAAAAAACCGCTACAACCACTCTCATACCTGCTTTTCTTTCTCACAAATGAAGGACCTCTATCAGGTTTCTTAGGAGAACTGATTTTTTCTTTGATGTATCCAACACCAGATTTGTCAGTTGGTGATCTCTGACTATCCAAGAGCTTATCCAGGGTTATGGAGTTGTTCAAGAACTTGCTTTGGGTGTTTGATTTCTCAACCTTCAAAACTTTTGCTTGCATCTTATGACATGATTCTTCTTCTACTTCTTCCATGGGATAAATTCTAACCAAACATTCTTTTATTGTATCTAAATCTTCTTCTTTACTTGCAGGGGAGGATTCGACATCAACATTGTTGTTTGTCCTTATGATTTTAGCCACCACTTGTCCTGAGTTTATAGACTTTATCTTACAGTCTTTGGAAAGGACCACCTCTTTACATCCTCTATCACACATTTGACTTACATTGAGCAAATTATGTTTCATCCCATCTATAGGAAGATCATCTTGAGAATCTCCTTTTCCATTACTTAAACTCACCATCCCTTTATCCTTGTTTTTACTTGGTTCATCATTTTCAAGGATCACATTTCCTGTTTTGATTTTGCTTATAAACAAAAGCCTATCCTTTTCTCCAGTCATGTGCTTGGAACATCTACTATATATATTCTGGGTGTTCTTTTGTCTTTGAGCCGACAACACTAATCCACACTTATCACTTTCTTTCTTCTTCCAAACCTTGACATTTTCAACAGAGGAATTCAAATCTAATTCATAGTTCTTTAAGCGACTATCAATAGCTTTATGTCCATAGTTATGACAACTGTAACATTCTGGTTCGTTGATTAAAGAGTCAAAATGATTGTTATGCTTAACCTGTGTCCTTTTCCCAACCATCAAGTGATTTGCAATCTGTGGAGGTTTTTTACTTGGATGTCTCATTCATTGTTGTGGCAGATATCTGTACCGTGAATGTCTTGCTTGCTGATATCTAAATTTTAAAGAACAGTTTACAACTTTGTGACCAAAGTTAGAACAGAAAAAACAATATCCATAGGAAAATCCTTGGTACCTGGAAAATGGTTGTCTTCTTTGAGCAGGTCGATTTCTTCCATGATGATGATTTCCTTGAGCAGGGAGTGCATTATTTCTTTGTTCTACAGATTCAGTCCTGGCACCTTTTTCTTTACTCCTCCTGGGCAACTGATTGTCTTCCTTTGTTTTTGCAGGTTTGTTGTTTCCATTGGTTGTAGATTTGAAAAACTTGATGGGTTCTTTGTTTCTTGGTTGACCACTACTTGATCCCTCTTCATAACCCAAACCAATTTTCAGCTTTGGATTCTTATGCTGATTCAGAATGGTGGCTAATCCTTCTGAGGCTTTGATACTTGACATATTCTGATGATACAAGGCTTGAAACTTCTCCAACTCTTTCCTAGTTTTTACTATCTCTTCTTCTAAGGCTTCACACCTCGCTTTCTTATCTGACAACTGTTGTTTCAATATGTCTTCTATTTTCTTTGCCTCTTATAACTCCACTTTTAGTAGAGAAAAGTTTTCATCAGGTTTTTCACCATTCATTTTAAATTGCTTCAACAACTGTTTTTGTTTTCTCTTCTTACATCTGAGTCTATCAATTTCTTCCAAAGCACTGATTAATTCACCTTCCCTATCCACCACAGCTTCTTCATCATCCATTTCACCTCCTTTGTGTTCATCATCAAAATCTCCCATAGCCATAAGCATAAAATCATTCACTTTGTTTTCACATGATGAATCACTATCTATGTCTTCTGAGGATTTTTCATTGTTTGCACACAAACTTTTCTTTTTACTATATTTCTTGAATTTGTACTTATTTTCATCATCAGAGTTTTGGTCTTTTTTTTGGTGCGGACACTTAGATGCAAAATGACCTATCTTGCCACAGTTAAAACATTTTAAGGGAAGCTTGCCTTCATATTTTCCTGATCCTTTCTTTAACCTTCTCATAAATTTTGCCTCAATATCATCTAAATCTGAATCAGTATTCTCGTCTGCTTTAAAAGATGCTTCTCTAGTAATGGATTTATCTTTGTTGATTCTCATTTCATATGCAGTTAGAGTTTCTAGGAGTTGATCAATGGATAGAGTTTTAAGATCATTTAGTTATTCTATTGCAGAGACTTTTGGATTAAATTTATCAAGCAAAGATCTTAAAATCTTCTGAACTAAAATTGATTCTTCAATCTTCTCACCAAGACCCTTCATGGCATTCACAAGTTCTTCAACTCTT